>JAUIMM010000040.1:24237500-24535000 GCA_031769625.1 Taudactylus pleione | reverse complement strand
TGATGGCTTCACCTACCATAAGTATGACCTACTTACTGTTGGTGTGGATGTTTAATGCTTTTATGGGGCTTTCTGTATTCTAATCATGTGACAGAAGACGGAAACAGCTAGGTGGAATGGCTAAATTGAGGTGGTTAAAGGTTCTATTGCTACAATTTCCTAATGGTCTTGGCAGAAAATCATAGCAAATAGCATTGATAAATCAAGTATTAGAATGGTTGCTAAGGTTACCGAATACTTGCACTTTAATGATATTTAACTATCCCCCATTTCTCTCAGTTCTGTTGATGCAGTATATAGTCACTGTGTGTGAAGGAGTATGTGGCTATACAGATAATGCACGAAGAGTGCGAAGTCATTAAGACAGAGAAAAACAACATGTATAACATCTTCAGTTTACAATGTAGGGACAATTACACACCAGAAAAGCAGACTCTTCTGCAACGGTTTATGTATCTAAAATTGCTAATTAGACATACTGTATGCTTCAGCAGAAATTAAATACTATTTTAATAATTAGCTTAAATAGTAAACTGTAAAAATTAATATGCGCAATCACCTACAACACACACAAATTTACTTGGGCTCCCACAATTTTATACAGAATAATAAGTATTTAAGGAAGAACAGGAAAAAATAAGAACCCACAATTCACAGTTATTGCTTTAACTAGCTCAGCTTAAGGAAAGAAAAATAAAATCATGTTTGCTTCTTACTTATTGGCAACAAACCGCATCACAGTCCAATCTTTAGGAAACATTTCCGGTCTTATAAGTATTCGAAACACAGTAAA
The DNA here is from genome assembly GCA_031769625.1 of Taudactylus pleione. Classification (NCBI taxonomy): domain Eukaryota; kingdom Metazoa; phylum Chordata; class Amphibia; order Anura; family Myobatrachidae; genus Taudactylus; species Taudactylus pleione. The sequence continues at coordinate 24,534,207 of JAUIMM010000040.1, read as the reverse complement.
GATCTGCAACAAAAAATCCTGAAAAGAAAAATTGCAAGCATTAAAAAAAAAATGTATATATATCATAAAATAATTCAGTACAAAACCTTGTATAAACAGGCATCTGAGCACTACTGAGCAGATCCTCTCAAAGTACCAAGTAGCGCACAAATCATTTAGTTTTACTAATTATTACAATATTATAAATAACATATCAGGAAAATAGTGAAGAATGTACTAAAAGATATGTTAAGAATTATACCCGTGTAATAAGAGCTTCATATACAATACAACACAAAGTCTATGGGTAGTTTTATGTTTTCTACAGATGTTAAAGGTCACTGCTAAAGTAAGCAATGTGTCAGCCACCAAAAACTCACCATCAGGGAAGAGAACTTGCAAACATATAAAGAAAGTTAAACCATTAATTTTGGAACAGCTTTTCCTTGTAACATCTAATTTCAGCTAAGTAGTAACATGAACTCATAATAATGTTTAATATTTTACAGGATTAAGAAGAGACTTAACATGGCACTGATGCTGAACACTATACAGTAAGTGGTAAATTAATTATGACTATGCCCAAATGAGGAATATAAACTGATCTGATAAAAATTAAACCTTATTTAAAACCTTACACATTTTGATATCATGGCAATAAAAAAAAAAACCTTAGAAATGAATTGGTTTATGGAATTACATGAGTTATAAAAAAAACTAAAAATGAAACACATAGCAGTTAATTATAAATGAAAATGTGCTATTCATTAGCTGAGTACTAAATAATAAAGTACTCAACAAAAAGCTTAATATTATACATCTGACCACTTTAAGACCTCTGTGGAAATAATTACATAATTATGAATTATTTTTCATGAACACTAACTCATACAGAACTACTGAAATAATTTGTCCATTGATATGTACTATAGATTAATTATAAATGATGGGCACAGAGGTAAAGTATGTTTATGGATATGACGAAGTGATTTTTAACCAATCAAAATCCAAGGTGACCCCTGCCCCTAATGCAGTGTTTCCCAACCTCAGTCCCTAAGGCACACTAATAGACAAGGTTTTAAGTATATCCATGCGTGAGCACAGATAATTGAATCACAATAACTCAAGCAATAATTAAGTCACCAGTGCTCAAGTGTGGCTATCCTTAAAACCTAAACTTTTTCCCAACCTCGGTACTCAAGGCACACAAACACTGTCCTAATGTGTGAGCCTGGAGGTTCGTAAAGGAGAATGCAACGTAACTGTGAAAAAAGGTCTTGTATTTGTAATTTGAAAAATGTAAATGATTGATTGGAGGCTAATGATCTAATGGTGGGTTGGGGCTAGTAGTTTATTGGTTGGGGATAATAATTTAATGAAGGGACGCTGGTGATAGTGTGGACTATTTTATTTAATGTCAAGTGCTATTTAATAAAGGAGTCTATTATTTAAAGGTGGGATAATGGTATTACCAATTTAATGCTGGGTCAGTGTGTGGGCTATTTACTGAGTTTGGGTCTGAGTTAAGAAATAATAATAATTTATTAAATGTGAATACTGTTAATTTAATGTCAAGGCTGGTTTGCTGTAAATAGGTAAATTTGTTATATGTGAATGCTAATATTACAGTGTTGAGGCGGAATCGGTATGTATCATCGCTGGGTTCAAATGCCGATGTGAGAAGCCCGGCAGGGGGGAAGATCCCGACAGGGTTTTTTGGTAAGTACTACTAACCCTGCCCCCACCCACTAACCCTCCCTTAGGGGTGCCCAACCCTAACTTCCTCCCGAGGGAGCCTAAGTCCCTCTTACCCTAGCCTAATCTTAACCCTCCCGGGGGGTGCCTAACCCTAAGTCCCCCCGGGAGCCCTGACACCTAATCCTCCCACCCTGCGGCTGTCCGCGCCCGCCTTACCTTCGTTCGATATGCAGGGCGTTGGGCTCCGACGTAGGTCTAATGACAGGCATCGGGATTTCAACGCTTTTTCATTACTGCCCTGTCGGGATTTGACAGTCGGGAAGCCGGTGGTCGGCATTTCGACCGTCGGCTTCCTGACAGCATCCCGTTGAGGCTAATTGAGGTGAAATAAGCATATTTTTTAAATATGCATGCTGTTAAGTTAATGTCAGGACTTGTGGGGGAGGGATAGAACTATTACATGTGAATGCTAGTAATCGGAGGTTAAAAGTGTTAAAAGAGAGTTGCAAGAATAAACCAAATCTGAAAAAAAGAATGAAAATATTTTTTGCAATGTACATATGTAATTTTTGCCACTTACTCAGATTAATAAATGCATTGCAATGTTCTCAGCACTGAAAACTTTTTTATAAATTGTATAACATAATTTACCTTTAAACATGCCAAACAAAGGCAATTTTCATGTTCACATAATTTCAATTGCTGCAGTGTAGTCATGCACACTATAGTCATTTTCACCATTGCAATTCAAATGGTTATAGATTAATTAATAAACAGGTTAGGTGGTTTATGCACATAACAGTCAAATGTAATTTATATGCATTAGAAAAAATTCACCAGATTTTTAGTTGCTCTAATTATTTTTTATTTCAGTTTTTACATAATGTACTGTAGCTGCAAAACGTCAATGTAGAACTCACCTGCCCACCACTGTCTCCATTACATCACCTTCCCCTACGTATGTCCTGTCCTCAGTCTGTGTTCTGCTCTCTTTCTGTGACTGTCACCTTCTGAGTGTTTAGTCTTTCTGTCACCAACCTCTGGGCTCAATCCAATTAGCCATGGAGGGTGCGAGTTGCCGTTGCAATGGCGTTAAAACGTCGATAACGGCACCACATATCGCAGCCGGCTCTGAGCCTAAATTTGCATAATTTTGCTCCGAGACCTATGGGGCTGTGAGCACTTTTATGCAAAAATTCAGGCTGCCGTTAAGCGTGCCCATTGTCACACCTGCGAGTACATCACATGTAATTGGATTGATCCTATATGTATGTGATGTGGACCTGTCTTGCTGGATATGTAGATGGCTAAAGGATAATAATAATAATAATAATAATAATAATAATAATAATAATAATAATAATAATAATAACTGAGAAGCAATCAACATTGATGATTGCTTGTTAGGTACCAATGGAAGCAAAACTACCTATTCTATTCTATTTTCGTAGTTGTAAAAAGAAAGTTAACTTGCACACAGAAAAATGCGTAGTGTACTTCTCCACTAATAATGGAGTGCTTACTATATATGGTGTAGTATATTTTATCTGTACTAAAATAATCACATTTAAAAGCAATGTTCATGTTAATGACCTACCCGCAGTTCATCCTTTGTGTTGAAGCTCTCTAGAAGTTGTTGGTAATGTCTGTCCGTCATTTGTCGCAGTAGGGATAGCAGCGACGCCACAAACTCGCCCTAATGAAACATATATGTGAATGCAACAAGACATAGAGAATTTCTAATGCACAAGAGTCATTAATATATGTAGAAACGCCTGTAAAACCCATCCTTATAGTTGGTAAATGGTGATATCATAAATTATATTTGAAGAATGTCACTTGTGTCACACAACCCACTTTGTAGAAAAAACACACTAGGATATGAGGCTAACCTCATATAAGCAACATTTTTTGTTTCAAATTGAAACTAGTATATTGTGAGAAATAATTTGGCCCTACTGTAAAATAAAAAAAAAAAGATATATCAAACTGAATTGACAAAAAGTTTAATGGGTTCGGAAAGGGAATAAAAATTAAATACTTTAAAAGCTTTTCCTGCAATTAGCAAACCATTTCAGGTATTTAATACCATTCTTCCGAAACAAACACAGTCCACTATATTTGCTGAATGATGAAATGAAGTCACTAAAGACAACACCTGCTGTAGACACCTGTGTATATACTCCCCTGGGGCACCTATAACAATGTGATATGCTTTATAGGCCTGCCGCTTGCACAGATATACTCTTTTCTTTATGCAATGGCAGAAATGAAACTGTGTCCCATTCAACATGTAGCTACAAAGAGGAGTAAAATGGTACAGAACATTACAATATGTAGTATCATGTAAAGAACAGCCATATATAATGGCAATCTATGGTATATAGATTGCAATGCTTTGGGTACCTTTAGAGATAATGGTCCATATAGCAGTTCCAACACTACAAGATACACTGAAGTACTATAATGAATGATTGATATATTAGAATTAACAAATATATAATGTGACATGTAGACACTATGGTGATATAGGGGGCTGATATGGAGTTTGATGTAAGCATTCTTTTTTTTTAGCACTAAATACTTATTTTTTATAAGTCTTATGTGTACACAGTAGTCTTATGCCTCCATTGGTATGCAGATTTGGCCGCATTTTGCAGTTATAATGACCTACGCTTAGAAAGGTGGAAGGGGGGTTGTTAGAGGCCAGCAAGCTCAGGTAGAATAATGTTCACGCAAATGGGACTTATGCAGAGCACAACAAAGACATGTATGCATCTGTCAAGAGGCATGTACTGTAATTTGCAGGCTCTTGACTCCTGGTGCAAAATATACACTGATAACGATGACAATTGATAGATGCATCTGATTGGCTGAGTGTGTCTTGCTCCCACCAGGGCCGGAACTAGGGGGGGGCTAGAGGTGCACGTGCACCAGGTGCTGGAATACAGGGGATGAAAAAGGGCTGACTCACGGTGGCTTGGGGGCTGCAGATTCAGAAAACGGCCATCCAAACATGGCCGCCGCCTACCGGACCTCTAGTGTCTGTTAGGCCATCGCAAGTGCCGGGAGAAGATGCTGAAAGCTGCATCTTCTCCCGTGAAACCCCCTGGCAACGAGCATGAAACCCCCTGGCAACGAGCATGATAACCCCTGGCAACGAGCATGAAACCCCCTGGCAATGAGCATGAAACCCCCTGGCAACGAGCATGAAACCCCCTGGCAACGAGCATGAAACCCCCTGGCAACGAGCATGAAATCCCTGACAATGAGCAGGTCATTTTAAAGTAATTAGAAGCCTTACTGTGGGGCATAAAATGTTATCGGGCAAATATGTAAGTGGCACTTTGGTAACAGGCATTACAGTGTGTGGCATAATGTGTAATGGGCATTATGGTGTGTGGAATAATGTAAGTCACTATACCAGGGACGTTTGACTAGTGCACTGCCTTATGGATAAGAAAGGACAAAATCCAGGTACGGGAAGGGAGGGGGCACAAAATTGCTGCCTTGCACCGGGTGACAGCTATCCTAGTTTCGGCCCTGCTCCCACCCACTGTTACTGTACTATAGAAATATTAGTGTGGCTGCTGAAATCTATCTACATTATTTTAAATCGATATCGGCTTTCGGTTTGCTGCAGAATAGAAGATTCCCAACTTATTTTTTCAATAAAGTTGTTAATATTTGTTTGAATGTAATTAGTACTTTTACTGCAGACTAACAGACAATTTTAATTATATGACACTTCATTAACGTACAATATTGTGTACTGTAACTTTAACATTTACTACTAACGCAGACAAGCCACATCTCTTGGCATACACCAGATGCATATACTACTGTTTTATCCCAGTGTTGACCTGGTGCATATACTACCTCTTACTCCTGGAGTAAACTGGCACATATACTACCCTAGCAGATCTGAACATATTTTATGCCACGTATTTTACACAAAAGGAGTTTAACTACGCATCAGTCCCTAAATCTGCATAGTTGTTGCCAACAGACCTAATGGTTTAGTGATAAAGGTAATGTATATAACATATAATGCAGGGTTCCAACTTATTCCTTGCATCTGTGAAATTCAGCATGAGAAATACCGTGGGGAGCAGGAGTAACATGATTATCAATATATTCCAGTTAATATGTCTCTATAAGAGTTTGGTTGAAATACTTTAATGTCTACAAGTTGTATTGCAACACCAAGGCAAAATAAGTAGTCTATTATAAGAAACACTGATATTGTTGGATTTCTCTTTTTCCAACATCAATAAGCATGCAAAACAGTTAATATAATAATAGAAAACTTGTAAACTATTAACTATTTTGTGTTAATTATTTGGACACCAAGTTCACTTTTGTTTATCATAATCTGTAAAGCTGTTATGCCACTGTGTGCGTGGATATGCTACGTCAATGCATGTGCAACTATATAATTACAGCTACATCAATCAGTACAACAAAAATCAGTTCACAGGACATAAAGAGTTCTACATGTTCAAACATACTGAGAAAAAATGCATAGTACAGTAAACCAGAGGTTGCCAAACTTTTTTGAATCACGGCACCCTAGAGTAACAGCATTGTTTTCACGGCACCCCTAAGCCAAACATTTGTTATTGAGAAATTCAGAAAAAAATGTAGTAAAGTAATAGTGAAGTGAATTGTGCTTACCTGCCATCCTTAGGTTCAGTTATGTGGTGCTGGACAGGTTTGAGCATCTGTTTGTCTAAATCAGCGTTTTTCAACCACTGTGCGCGGTTGTCTAGTGTGCTGAGGCAATCAGCTCAGTGCACTTGTACTGTGCTGTGTTTTGTTACTGAGAAGGCCAATGTTGTGTGTTTTACTCCTGTGGAGGCCAATGAAGTGTGTTTTACCCTGTGGAGGCCAATGTGTGTGTAATTTTTTATGTGGGAGCCAATGTGTTTTTTTTCAATGGTCACGCAAACCGCATTGCCGGATAGTGTGCCTTAGCAATTTTCAAATCTTGTGTAGTGTGCCTCAAGTTGAAAATCACTGGTCTACATATTTACATTACAATGACCATAAATAATTAGATTTTTTTGCTGGACCACCAACCTGAGGCACCCCTACAAGTGTCCTGAGGCACCCCAGGGTGCCATGGCGCACAGTTTGGGAACCACTGCAGTACACAGTTTACGTGTCAGTACAACACACTTACGGTTACATCTTGAAATTGGAGCCTCATCGCAGAGCCTGACGGCTGTGGTCTACTTGTGATCTCTAAAATAGTCCGTAGCAAAATATCCAGGAGGCTTTTGACAATCACGTCAATTTCCTTCATGGCCAATTTCTCCTAAAACATGGAAAATAGAAAGAACTATATTATACCGCTTTTCCACCAAAGTCCTGAGTCTGACTCAGGATTTTAGAACACAGTTCCAAACTGGGTCAGACCTCTTTTCCACCACGGCGCCTTTCATACTGCACACGGGTACAGTGCCAGCGCTTGGAGATTACATTTCCTTGCGCCGGAATTCGGCTCTCCACGTTCTGTAAATGGAGCGACCCGAGTAAATAGTTTCCACTTACCCGGCTCCTTTTGGGAAAACCCTGCTAGGTACCCAAGAAGGATTCCCAGGTGACTGTACCCAAGTGGAGCCGTTTCTACTAACAAAAATCCCTGGTTGTTGATCGTTCATGTGCAATAACCATAGATTTTCAGGTCAGTGGAAAAAGGGGTATAATTTGCAGGAGTACAGTATAATGACTCAGAAAGTTGCTCAAGCATCATGTAATACATAAATTGCCCCACTCTTCCGCAGAAAAAAAAATAAACAGCAGTTACAGGAAGACTAATTATAAAGATTAAAAACTCTCTTGTCTGGTTTTCATAGACAAATTTACATTCATAGCACAGAAAACACAAAAATATACACAAATATTTACTAATGAATAAAGGGATCCACTCAAACAGTTAAGCGGAGAGAATTTTAAAGAACTATTTCAGTAACAGTTAGATTTAAACCAGTCACACCTCTAAACGACCAAAGGTATCCTTGAATTGAAGTTACAGCCTAATTAATTGTTATTTAAGACGACTGAACCATTTTTTGACTAATAACTTCTAACCTTTTGCATAAGGTCTCATGCAGTAGTTTCCTACCACAGAGAAATGCAATCTGTTTACACTGTAATCTATTATGAGCAAAAAGCATTTCTACCCCTTGACAGCAGAGATCAAAAGTACGCTGTTAAAAAGTTATGATTACTGCACTTTTTAGTTTGAATAACAGTATAGGCCAGTTGCAAACAGACTATCCTGCAAAACACAATGTGCTGATGAAGTGGCAGCTGACCCGTGAAACGTGACAATTTGATTGTGTATTGGATGACAGTTGATAAATCATCCAGTTCCATTATTAAATATTAAGAAGTGCTGCCTGCCTCACCCGCTAAATTTGATTACTTTGGCAGGGCCCAATGACAAGTTGTTTCATCAATTGTGGGAGAGTGAAAGGACGTTTTTGTGTACATTTAAGTATATGTACAGTATGCATACCTATATATACAGCACATTACATAATTACACACAAATATATATACAGGTTGAGTCTCCCATATCCAAAATGCTTGGGACCAGGGGTATTTTGTATAACGGAATAATCCGTATTTTGGAATAATTACATACCATAATGAGATATCTTGGGAATAGGGCCCAAATATAAACACATAATGCATTTATGTGTTATATACACCTTATACACACAGCCTGCAGGTAATTTTATACAATATTTTCAACAATTTTGTGTCTCAAACAAAGTTTGTGTACATATATGAAATTCATTTATGTTTCATATACACCTTATACACACAGCCTGTACGTCATTTTATACATTATATTTGATAATATGTGCCTTAGACAAAGTTTGTGTACATTGAACCATCAAAACTCAAAGGTTTCATTATCTCAGTCATGCTAAAAATATTCTGTATTTCGGAATATTCTGTATTTCGGAATATTTGGATATGGGAGACTCAACCTGTAGGATCGACAGGCAGCGTGGACCAGAATTTTCATCAAGCATTAGATGAACAAATTTTTCTCGCTCTGTGTGAGAAAGGAGCAACTCAGAGCCGGCCCTAGCCAATATGGTGCCCTATTCACACTAACAGAGAGGAGATCTGGAGACCACCATGGACATCTCTCACACCTCGGCGGCACCAGACAGGCCGCAAACACGTGACTGACCTGCAAAAGACAGAAGGAGATACACGAGAAGACTACAAGCCGGTAAGGGGTGAGAGCGGAGCACTGTAGAGACCTGAGGAGGTAAGTCTGAATTTGGAGGGGGGTAACGGCGCCTGGATCCCCGAGCCACAACCAGTGCGAAGTTTGTCGGTTCAGGCCAGGCGTTCACCGGCGCACCGCCACACCTAGGACACTGTGTCAAAGAGAACCACCCCCCAGTAACTCCAGTACAGTACTCAAACCCCAAGAATCATATCCCCGGCAACAACATCTGTGCACACCATTACTTAACTAACAATCATCAACTGCGGGACACCGAATTTTCACTACACTGAGCTATCCAGGACATAAACCCCCCCCACACCCCCAAGACTTTATATTGTGGTCTCCACCATACCCCCTCAACTTTACACCAATCTATCGGGTCTATTCTTTATAAGACCTAAATTCTGCAACAAGTTATTTCAGTCTCCCATTTTTTCATCCCTTACTTTTTTTCACCCCTCCCCCCACACCTTATTCAGGTGTTCACCACCATCGTTACTACTTTAGCTGTCTTTGCTACTTAGTATGAACATTTTTTTATTGCATCATAGACATTGATCAGAGCTACGTTTTGTTAATGTATATAATTTTTCTTTGCATGTTTACTTTCAGTTTCGAATAGTAAAGATTAGTTTAAATCTTTAGATACCTTGTTTCTTTTATCATTTTCATTTGCACATCAGAACAAAAGGGTTTTTTGAACGCATCTATACCATCATTATTTAATTTATTATCAGAAGGTCAGACACCCTTCTTCATAGACGCAGCACACCGCGCCCATTAGGACCTTACCCTATGCGCAGTGATTTATCCAGCCTATGCAAGATTTTGGATGGCGATCCCTAGCAAATAATCCCATATATATTAATTATATATACAGAATATATATATATATATATATATATATATGTAGCCATGCCAGTACAGTCACTTAGCACCCCAAGCAGCACCTCTCAGACTCAGTCAGATGATGATCCATCCACCAGGCAGCAGAGCACCCCTCTCTGCCCAGTTCCCATCAGCACTCCAGGCACCACCTCAGAGTCAGACTCAGTGAGTCAGATCCAGCAGGCATCAGCCCCTCTCTGCCCGGTGCCTGCCCCATCTCCCAGCCTGAGCTAGGACAGACTCACTCTTGTACGGTGGTGGTCTGACCGTCTCTCTCTTCTTCAGCCAGGACTGGGAGTGAGAGTTGAGACTGTCCCTGCTGCAGTGCCAGTACCTTCTCTTGATGCCTGGATAGGCGCTGGGCGGTGGCTAATGGAAGCAAATCCGTGAGTTGTCACTCACAACTCAGCTCTGCAAATGCCCATGGGAGCAAGTGAGAGTGGCTGGGCATGCACAGTATGCCCTCCAGTGGCCATCTTACTTATGTTGTAGTCAGAATGAGCTTCTGTGCAGAAGCTTATTCTGACCTGACCACAGCACTGCCCAATCGGAGCTGAGCTCTGATTGAGGTAGCAGCAGGGAGCTGGTTGTCGATGCGCCTGGCGGCGTACCATCACTATATAGCAGCCAGCAGTTGCAGAGCCGTAGGATGCCCTTAAGGCATTCCAAATGCCCTAGACATTTGCTTAGAATGCCTATGCCGAGGGCCGGCTCTCGGAGCAGGTAATTGAAAAAGTGGGCGTAAGTTTGAGAAATTAACCTGATTGGCTGTACTGGAGAAAGAGACGACAGTGTTTTTTTGCCCGCAGTAGGAAGAGATGGCATACACCAACAAGAATCAAAATAACTGGTCCGTGGGCCCCCTGAGAGAAGTGAGCATCCTTTTCATTATTGTGGAACTGATGTATATGTAACACAGATCACACTGTGTCATCTTTAATAATTTTCTGGTATACCTGCGCCAAGAGAATATTCCCTCTATATTATAAACAGAGACCTTTATCCATTTTGACTCAACATTTCAGGTAATTTTTTAAGACTTGAGTGCAGAGAATACTGAAGTCTTGTGATTACCAGATTTCTGTACACCATCAGGGCACTGAATTATTACCTACAAAAATGGGAGATATGCACATAAATACTGAGTGATTATGTTTGCTTGTGCTGTAAGAAACAGGAGTTATAGCTCACTTAAAGAGAATATTTGGTGCTCTCCTCTTGCGACACTGTATGCATACTGCTAATATTTATGAAGACTCTCGTTGTTATGCATGTTACATTTTCAGAAGAGACAGCATAACTACTTATCATAAATACTTTTTATTGTGTTACGTTTGGCAGGAACACCTTAATGTTTGCTGCCATAGCTTATCTGTTTTCAGTGCCAGATTAAGGTCCAAATTTCTGAAGGGCCTATTTGTGCCGCCACAGGGGGTGTGACACGCACGCCGCGGGTGTGTGAGTATTGATGTGGGGTGCACGATCAGTGTTGTGGGGGTGTTGTGTGCACAGGGTGAGTGGCTAGCATCATGGAGGGCATAGCTAACACATAAACATATACACACATTTATACATAGTAACCAGAGGAGATTCGCACACACAAATAGCTTCAATTCATAGAGGGTGCTTAGTCAATAACAAAGATCCAGATAAACACTGACACAAATGCCAGACTGACACAGCACCAAGTAGCAAATATCAAAAACCGTGCTTATTGCTAAATGATTTTCAAGCAGAAAAATTCCAAGCCATGAATTTTTTTAAATAAAAATGTTCAAATAATGTCATACTTATATTCATTATGGACAAAGGGCCCGATTCACTACAGATCGCTATTGCAATCGCAGCTGCAATTAAGCAGGCAAGTCCGCTGCAAAATTATGCTAATGGCTGCAATCATAAAGCCATCACACAGCCAGCATGGACGCCCACTACCGCTTTACTTTGCAATCCTGCATAGAGGAACATCGAGTAACATCGGCACCTCGCACACAACAGGTCTGACATTACTCAGAAATTGCTAACCTCGTCACACGCAGTGAGTACACAAGCTGCGTATGTCGTCACAGTGGTTAATTTATGCACGCCCATGCGATGGTGCTCAAACGGACAGGCACACCTGCATTTCTGCAATCACTCCCATGTTACCACCTCAAAATGCTCACATCCCGTCCCTCTATCTGCAGTGGCTTTGTATCTGCATGAGCAGTACGCATCATCTACCAATTTGTGTACGCTGTTGCAAGTATGATCAGTGATGAATCAGGCCCAAAGTGTCAAGCCAGTAAAATCATCAGCCTGACAGCTGTTCCTGATGTACAATTTATTGTACACTCTTAATTTCACATTGTTTTGCTGCATTTGGACAGTTTTGGCGAGAACCTACTACAGTAGGAGCAAGTGCAGGTTTTCCGAATTGATTAATGAATCTACATATTATTGTTATTTATATGGTAAATAGAAACTACAGCTGGGACTAAACCAAATTCCAAAGACATATTACACGCATAGGGGCCTGGATTCAGAGATGTACGCTCGCTAATTCCACTACAGCTGCGCATATATATGCAGCAGCTGTGTGAAAATATCCAACTATTGAGATGCCCACCAGCGGCTTCACAAATCCAACTGACTGTGGGCCTGATTCAGACCCGCTCGCGAGCGCTGAGCGCACGCAAGCGGGTCGATGGTGGCCCAGTGCGCATGTGCACGACAGAGCCGGCTCTGTCGTGCTCATGCGCGAGACCCGGATAGCGACGGGCACACCGTCGCTCCGGGTCTCGTGCCAAAGGGGGCGTGCTGTCAATGTTGAGTGACAGCACGCCCCCTTTGGTGGGCGGGCCGGGGTGTGGCTGCCCAGACGGAGGCGTTCCGTCTGGGGCCGGCCCCACTGACATCACAAGTGAAGTCCGTGGGAGTGCTTTCGGCTCTGTTTGAGCCGAAAGCACTAAAGGGCTTGCAGCAATGAGACCCTACCACAAGGGTCTCGTTGCAAGCCCGATGGTCGCGATGGTCTTGACCATCGCGACCATCTTCCTGGCCGCTCGCTATAGCTGTGGGTGGTCACCCACAGCTATACGAGCTGCCAGGAGGCCGCTCTAAAAATCAAGAAGGACGGCCCTGATTCAGAGCGAGCGCTCTGTCAGAGCGTCCGGCTCTGAATCAGGGCCTCTGGGCCTAATTCAGACCCGCTCGTGAGCGTAGGACGCTTGCAAGCGTAGGACGCTTGCAATCACTCCAGGGCTTGCGGCCACGAGACCCTACCGCAGGGTCTCGTCGCAAGCCCGATGGTCGTTATGGTCTTGACCATCGCGACCATCATCATGGACGCTCGCATAAGCTGTGGGTGGTAACCAACAGCTATGCGAGCGCCCAAAAGGCCGCTCCATTTTTAGGTAGGAGGGCCCTGATTCAGAGAGAGCGCTCTGGTCAGAGCGTCCGGCTCTGAATCAGGCCCTGTGTGCAAAGACACAGTATTGGTCGTGAATCAGTCAATAAATAGATGCTCTGAGTAACCCTACAGTTGCACAGAATGGATGCCAGAGTCGTTTTTACCGCATATGTTGAATCAGTCGCAGGAAGAAAAACCCTTAAAATATTCCCAACACACCGGTGTTTGAGCCACCACCCAAACAATCCCTGTGTGTCAATAACTTTGTGAATATATGCTCACTGCCAGCAAATATGAAACTTGATGCGTGCGCAGCGCAACTCAAGGCGCAAGCTCAGATTACCGATAACTGCTCAATCAAACATCAGCATTGTGTCTGTTTCTAAATCAGGTCCATAGTACAGTCTTAGACAAGTACACATGACAAATGCATAAAAGGGCTTTGGACAAAATAATAAATTGCTTATCTTTTACACAATATTTATTTGTTAGATGAGGAAGGGGGTAAGGTGCTAGAAATCCCATTTTAACCTGTAACAGATGTGATGAAGACAAAATCTTTCACTGAGACTATCCTTTCCATACAGAGCACCAGATGGCTATTGTCTACAAAATGTCCTGTGCTCCATTAAATAAATATATTCAGTGGGTAATTTCTGCTTTTGCAGTACTTTTACATAGGCACTTATGGTCATGCTGAAGACACTGCTAAATGTTGATAGCAGGACTGCAGCCACCAGAGCACGACATCCCGTTAGCAGCAGCCAGCACCTAATGACTCACCGACAACTCACACAGCAGCAGGATAAGTCTCCGTCCTGACTGAGCTGCCTTCACGGAGCAGAGCATGCATGGGCTTAGGCAGCTATTCTAGGCGCGGAGTCCGGACTCGCTGACGGTGATTGGGCGGCTTCTATTTGACGTCACGTGTTGCATGGTAAGAAAGGCGCTGCGCTGTCCATTGAGTTACAATGCATTAGTGGCGCAGGGAGGGGCCGGGCCGGAGACGCTAACCATTGCGCCAGACATGTATCTATGCCCAGTCTTTTAATGGTGGGATGCCGGGGAGGGAGGTTGCCGGCCTCCAATGTTTGAGTGGGCGGGGCCTCGGGCTGCTGCTCTCATGCTGCAGCAGCCAGCAGGAAAAAAAAAAAATCCTGTCTACAGCAGTGGCTGTCTGTGGGCCTATCTCAATGTGGAGCCTGGAGCTGTAGCTCCATCCGCCCCATGGTTAATCCGGCCCTGTCTGTTTTTCTGAATATGTACAGACTGGTGCTGACAGAAGTCTCCATATGATTAGTAGACCTGGAGTATGACAAACATAGTATCAACAGCACATCCGCAATCCAAAAATAAGGACTGTAAGTGGTGGTTGAGAAACACAAAAAAAATTCCAAATATCTAAAAGTGTAGGCTTGGCCATCGGTGGGTTAGACATTCTTGGTCACCATCAATGGTGTCTTTTGTGATTAACATCAATGGCAAGAAAACAGCTTCAGGGAGCAGGACTGAACTAAGTGCTGTGTCCCCGGCATCAAGAAAAAAAAAAACCATTGCCAACTAACAGCCATCGGCGGCGAAGAAACAGCGGATCTCTGCCATCAATGGCAAAACCATTGATGTTTGTTGACCATCAATGTTTGATGGCCATCCCTATAAAGGTGTATTAAAATAGGAAACGGTTTACATTACTTTTACTTATATTTCTGAATAAAATTGTTGTTAGGGCTAATTTTGTAATTTACTATATAGTAGTACAGGTTGAGTCTCCCATATCCAAATATTCCGAAATACGGATTTTTTTTTTTTGTTTTAGCATGACTGAGATAGTTAAACCTTTGCTTTTGATGGTTCAATGTACACAAACACAAACTTTGTTTAAGGCACAAAATTATACAAAATATTGTATAAAATTACCTTCAGGCTCTGTGTATAAGGGGTATATTAAACATAAATGAATTTCATGTATGTAGACAAACTTTGTTTGACCCACAAAATTATTGAAAATATTGTATAAAATTACCGGCAGCCTGTGTGTATAAGGTGTATATAAAAGATAAATGCATTCTGTGTTTAGATTTGGGTCCCATTCCCAAGATATCTCATTATGGTATGCAAATATTCCAAAATACGGAATATTCAGATATCCAAAATACCCCTGGTCCCAAGCATTTTGGATATGGGAGACTGAATATGTATTTTGTTTACATTATTTCCTTTCTATTGTAGATCAGGCTAAAGTGACAGGCTTGAAATAGTTATAATTTGTACATCTTCCTCTTTCTCCCTGTAAAACTGTATTTGTGACACAGTGTTATAGCATCAGACATGGGAAACAGATTAGGCCCAGCATGTAATCATAAATTCAAAGAGATCTAAGCCGTGCAAGTTACTTTGTGATTAGAGATGAGGCCTGGCACCACAGAATACTATTAAATTAAAACTGAGAAGGAGCAAAATAATAGCGGTACAGCTGTATGCCAAGCACCTGCAGTGCACTCCTATATATAGAGTAATGTGGGAATGGTTTACAGTCTGCTCTGGATTACTGTTCAGCATGTTGTATTTTAATGTATATAATAAATGTCTTGCAGTTACTTACTGAGCTGTTTTTCTTGCTTAGACAAAACATGTTGCTAAGGATACGTGCGCACATTACAAGATCTCTCTGCTCCTGCAAATGCATGTGGAGGTGGTGGAGGACAACAGGGAGAAGTATAAACCGGGACTCTGAAACGGCAAAAATTCCATGTTATTATACAGGTCAGACTATCATATTTCGATACATTGCATGGCACTGATCACTCAAGGTGGTTCATCATATGTATAGATTATTATTTTTTTTTAAATAATACATGATGATTTTACATTGTGATGTCCTACAGGCACATAGGGGAAGATTCAATTAGCAGTGGGGTTTACCTTGCGGGATAACACAGAGTCCAGGCCTTTAACCCGCAATGTACAGGTTATCGTGCGTTTGTTGTTGGTTTAGCTGCATGTGGAAAAAGTGCCTAATAATTGAATAGCTCACAGCATTAAAGCTGGAGCTTTAGCCACACAGTAAACACAGCGGCTAAGTAAATCTGTCCCTATGAAACGTTTGTAAAAATAAACTTGAATAAAAAAATAAAACCTCCGATCACAAGAGTTTACTTTTTGTTTACAGAATGCAACTAAAAAAATTATATAGTTTATAGAATGAAGTAGATATAACTTTTTATACTCAAAATATCTGATCAGGATTTGTACCATCACTCAAGTTCCTATTTATTTTATTTTGCTGGTTTGTAAATCATTTTTGTCACCTTGGGTTTTTATAGAAAGAATATATTTGGATTAAATTTTTTTTATTGAAAGTGTTCTCATAGTTCATTGCAGTTTAGTATCTGCTGAATACAAGTTTTACTTAAGCAAAGATAATATTTGCATTGAAGGCATGTAACATACATCAGTTCATACACAATAGTATTTAAGTAGTCAGTGATTTCATCTAATAAAAAAAATAACTGTTCTAGTATTAACAACATGAAGTCAGTTTAGGATCAAAGCCTAAATTTCTGCTAGTGTGCAATGTAAACAGGCAAAATACAGTCAATTTACTGAAAATAACACAACTTCTTGAACAATATACAACAGTGGTAATATGTCAGATAAATTATAACTACAATTTAAAGCGATTATTTACTTATTTGTAATGATTGTTTCCATCCATTTCTAAAATATTATATTTCCAACTTGTAATTTACATATGAGAGAGTCAACATATGACACATGGCTCACACACTGCATTTCAGGAAGGCACAATTGATTGGGTGTAGCATGTATTATCGCCGGACGCATATCTGGTGGTTCAAATCCCGACAGCGGCAGCCAGGCAAGGGTGAAAATCCCGATCATCCCTAAGGTAAGTATCGCTAACCTAATTCCCCCCCAACCCTAACCCTCCCTTAGGGGTGCCTAAACCTAACCTCCCCCCCCAAGTGCCTAACCCTAATCCCCCCTCTAAGTGCCTAAACCTAACCCCCACTTCCCTGCCGCCTAAACCCAAGTCCCCTGGGAAGGGGTTTCTAACCCTACCCCCCCCCCTTCCCCTAGCCTAACCCTAACCTTCCCGGGGGGTGCCTAACCCTAAGTCACCCCGGGAGCCCTAAACCTAACCTTCCCCTCCCCCGCATCACTTCGATTGGGATGCCGGGCGTCGGTCTTGCGGCGTGGTCATTAGTATCATGCCGGGATTAGAACGTCTGGAAGCCGGCGATCAGGATTTAGACCGTTGGCTTCCAAACTACATCCCAATTGATTGGCTGCTTTAAATACCTGACAGAGTTTTCATATTTTGACCTCTATTCACCACCACAATGGCTTTTAAATGAAACAAACAAGATGTGCTTTAACTGCAGACTTTCAGATTTATTTTGAGGGTAATTACATCCAAATCAGGTGAACGGTGTAGGCATTACAACAGTTTCTATATGTGCCTCCCACTTTTTAAGGGGCCAAAAGTAATGGGACTATCAACTCAAAAGCTATTTCATGGACAGGTGTGGGCTATTCCCTCATTATTTCATTATCAATTAAGCAGGTAAAAGGTCTGGAGATGACTCTATGGGCGGAATTCAATTCTTTCTAGCCCCTATCGCGCCCGACGGAGCTATTCAATTCTTGCTCCTGTCGGGCACGATGAGCTGCCAGCGCTACATTTCAGCTCGCAGCCCCTGGGGGATGAGAGCTGAAGTGTGTGAAAAGTGACATGTTTGGGCGCCCAAACATCACTTTTCGCGATCGTGCCCAGCACTTTGGTCGGGTTTAGCTGCTTTACGCGGCTAAACCTGACCTCTATGAGCGTGATCAGCACGAAAATCTTGGACAATTGCATAGCGGCCCGCGATCTCCTGTCACTTTAGACGGGAGATGCGGGCCGCGAATACAATTGAATTCCGCCCTAAGTGTGACATTTGCATTTGGAATCAGTTGCTGTCGACTCTCAGTATGAGATCCAAAGAGCTGTCACTATCAGAGAAGCAAGCCATCATTAGGCTGAAAAATCAAAACAAACCCATCAGAGAGATAGCAAAAACATTAGGTGTGGCCAAATCAACTGTTTGGAACATTCTTAAAAAGAAAGAACGCATCGGAGAGCTCAGCAACACCAAAAGACCCAGAAGACCACGGAAAACAACTGTGGTGGATGACAGAAGAATTATTTCCCTGGTGAAGAAAAACCCCTTCACAACAGTTGGCCAAATCAAGAACATTCTCCAGAAGGTAGGTGTATATGTGTCAAATCAACAATCAAAAGAAGACTTCACAAGAGTGAATATAGAGGGTTCACCACAAGATGTAAACCATTGGTGAGCCACAAAAACAGGAAGACCAGATTAGAGTTTGCCAAACAACATCTAAAAAAGCCATTACAGTTCTGGAACAACATCCTATGGACAGATGAGACAAAGATCAACTTGTACCAGAGTGATGGGAAGAGAAGAGTATGGAGAAGGAAAGGAACTGCTCATGATCCAAAACATACCACCTCATCAGTGAAGCATGGTGGTGGTAGTGTCATGGCGTGGGCATGTATGGCTGCCAATGGAACTGGTTCCCTTGTATTTATTGATGATGTGACTGCTGACAAAAGCAGCAGAATGAATTCCGAAGTGTTTTGGGCAATATTATATGCTCATATTCAGTCAAATGCTTCAGAACTCATTGGACGGCGCTTCACAGTGCAGATGGACAATGACCCGAAGCATACTGCAAAAGCAACCAAAGAGTTTTTTAAGGCTAAAAAGAGGAATGTTATGCAATGGCCAAGTCAATCCCCTGACCTGAATCCGATTGAGCATGCATTTCACTTGATGAAAACAAAACTGAAAGGAAAATGCCCCAAGAACAAGCAGGAACTGAAGACATTTGCAGTAGAGGCCTGGCAGAGCATTACCAGGGATGAAACACAGCGTTTGGTGATGTCTATGCGTTCCAGACTTCAGGCTGTAATTGCCTGCAAAGGATTTGCAATAAAGTATTAAACAGTGAAAGTTAGATTTAGGATTGTTTCGTTTGTCCCATTACTTTTGGCTCCTTAAAAAGTGGGAGGCACATATAGAAACCATTGTAATTCCTACACCGTTCACCTGATTTGGATGTAATTACCCTCAAATTAAATCTGAAAGTCTGCTGTTAAAGCACATCTTGTTTGTTTCATTTCAAAGCCATCTGTGGTGGTGAATAGAGGCCAAAATATGAATATTCTGTCAATGTCCCAATATTTATGCACCTGACTGTGTATATATATATATATATATATATATATATATACACACACAAATACAGTCAGGTGAAAAAATATTGGGACATTGACAGAATTTTCGTATTTTGGCCTCTATTCACCACCGCAGGCTGACAAGGAAGGAGGAGCATGAAGCACCTCACAGAATCACCCCTTTACTCACCTTCTAAGTTTACATAACGCCATGCAGAGATGCATTATAATTTTTTGATAAGTGACAAAAAGCTGAGCTTGATAACTTGACAGAACGCTACAGTACTTACTGAGCTACAGCTGGAGTAATCTGTGATTTCTCCACAGAATGCCTATTGATACATATTGAGCGTTGATAACCTTTTATCACCACTTGGTAAATCTACCCCTAAGTCACTGAAAGATCATTCTTTTGGTAGCACCTTATCCGCTTACTTCATCATTAAGACAGCCAATAAACTGGTCCTTTGCCACTGAATGTCCATCAAGCCCTTTAATTTTACACATAATGAATTAAAGTGGCACGATGCAGGGTTGGTTAAGAAAGGCTACATTTTTCCATCCTGATTTTATAGCTGATATCCAGCACAATGGGAAATGCCTTTTCACAGTTAGATATAAAAGATATCATTATAATGAACTTTTGTTTCTTGAAAAACTAAGAAACCAATATGGTGATGCTGTATGTTATGAAGCCACCTGAAGAAGTGTCCCATTGACAGAAGGATTAAGTCAAGTGTGTTAATTGCTTCTGACACCCTAATTCTGATGATACAACTTAAATTTATATGATAATGTCTAAATTCTACTATGTTCTCTGCACCAGGAGAAGATTATTGGGACTTCTGTAGCACAGATAATAGAATAAAGCAGTTATGTGTTATTCTCGGAAGCATACAGGAGACCGACAGTGGCATCCTGATGCTCAGAATCCCGACAGGGGCTCGGAAAGTGCTCTAACCCTCCCCCTTCACCACTTAACCTAACCCCCCCGCTCACAGCCTAAGCCTAACCCTAACCTCCACCCGCCCTCCTATGGACCTTGAAGAAAAAAGACAAAGTCAAGTCTACCATAACTCTTATTTTCTTCTTCAGGGTCCATAGGGATCCACAGGGATACCATGCGAATACCATGGAAATGTCCTAAAGCAGTTCCCCTAAGGGTGGGGACGCTTCTGAGCAGAAAGGAGAACTCGTTAGCCAAAGGAGGCTTCCTGAGAGGCAAAAGTATCAAAGGCGTATGACCTAAGAAAAGTGTGGACAGAAGATCACGTGGCTGCCTTGCACAATTGTTCAGCAGAGGCACCACGACAGAACGCCCACGTTGGTCCAACAGACCGGGTAGAATGTGCTGTCGCCGTGTTTGGTACAGGGAGACCAGCCTATGTGTAAGCCTGAGCGATAGTCACAAGTAACCATCGAGCCAGAGTTTGTTAGTTAGCTGGTCATCCTCGTTTGTGAAAACCACATAACACAAAAAGGGCGTCTGATTTTCTAAAAGAGTCTGTATGATCCACATAGATACGGAGAGCACGACCCACATCCAGGGAGGCTTCACCTACAGAAAGGTCTGAAGACTGAAAAGCTGGAACCACAATCTCTTCATTCACATGAAAACGGGACACTACTTTATGTAGGTAACCTGCCCCTGTACAGAGAACAGCTTTATCCTGGAGAAAAATCAAAAAGGAAGAGCGACAAGAGAGCGCTGCCAAATCAGAGACTCTGTGTGCAGAAGAGATAGCGAGCAGAAAAAGTGTCTTCGCTGTCAACCATTTCAAAGCTACCGAGTCCAGAGGTTCAAATGGAATTTGCAGCCCCTTGAGAACCAAGGACAAAACACCCTGTAAAAAAATGCTAACATTCGGCAAAGAAGCAATTCTTCACTGGAACCAAACTGACAACGCAGACGCGTGTACTGTAAGGGTGCCATCCAATGTATTGGAGACAAAGAAGATTTCTTCCAATTGATTATCCACCCGTGCATCTGTAGGCAGGCAATGGTCAGATGGAGACAGTGTTGTAGAACCGCCGGAAATTGTGCCAATATCAGAAGGTCATCCAGGTATGGCAGTATTCTGATTCTTTGACGCCTGAGGTAGGTCGTCCTCACCGCAATTATTTTAGTGAATACCCGAGGGTCCTGCAACAATAGTACAAATTTCAAGCACTGCCCTTTGGTATCAAAGGGCAGTGCTTGAAATTTGTAATGTTGTTGCAGGACAGCAAACCATAGAAATTGTTGGTGGGATGGTGTAATAGGCACATACAGGTAAGTCCAGGGAAACCATAGAAAGCCCCAGGTTCCATTTCCAAAATAATTGATCGGAGAGTCTCCATAAGGAACTTAGGTACACAGATAAACTTGCTCAGGGTTTTCAGATTTAGAATAGGGTGATGAGACCCATTTGGTTTCTGAACCAAAAATATATTGGATTAATAACCCTTTTCTTGTTGAACCACAGGAACCGGGGTTATCACCCCTGCCTGCAACAGGGAGGAAATCCTGATAGGTTCCGATGGGGGAGATGTGCAAAAACAAACTTCTGGGGAGGATGCCTCCAGAAAGTGAGAGCATACCCCTGAGACACCATTTCTCGAACCGAGGCATCTGTTGTTTGATGCCAGTAGTCCGCAAATTGAAGTCGGCCTCCCCATCAGGCAGAGGGTTTTCGTCCGGCTTAGAAGCTGGACGTCTGGCCGGCTAGGACCTCTTAGTTTCCTGCTTGATGGTCCTGCGAGAATTAGATGGCCTGGAAGAAGACTGTAATTTTGCTCGTTCCTGAGGATGACAGGACCGAAAAGAAGACTGCTTAGTCTGTAATGTGCTGTTGATGGCAGACATGTAGATTTTGAAACTGCCAGTGTAGCCACTGACCTTTTTTTTGGAGCAGAATAAAATAAGAATTTCAGAGCCGCCTTTGACACCGTATTTGCGTTCCGGGACCTTAACCATAGGGCTCTACGAGCCACAACCGAGGCTGCCGATGCTTTAGAAGCTAGGAGCCCAGCATCTATTGCAGCTTCTCCCAAATAGGAGGGTGATTCCCGTATGTGGGAAATATATGTCATCTGCTCTCTGGTAGCATTTGGTAGAGTATCTTCCAATGCCCCTGTCCATTCTTCAACAGCCTTGGATACCCAAGCACCAGTCATAGCTGGTCGAGTAACAGCTCCGGACAATTAAAATATTGCTGTAAGACATGTTTAAATGTTTCTATCTGTAGAATCTTTAAGAGAAGATGCTGACGGAATAGGCAACGTAGCAGTCCTGACTAAATGTGTCACTTGAGCATCCACAGTAGGAGGGATTTCCCACTTAGTACATTCAGTAGCTGGGAAAGGATACAAAGATGCTATTCTTTTGTGACATGGAACCATTTATCTGGGTTACTCCATGCCTCTTCCCTAAGTTCAGTGAGCTGCTTTTATCAGCTACTGGGGTCTAGGAGCTGGCTCATATCCTGTATATTTAGGATTGATTTGACCACCCTCACCAAAGAAGAGGCATCCACTGTAGAAGGATCGTCCTCCTCACCTGAGATAGACCCTGGAGAAGAACCCGTCGCATCATCTGATTCCTCTAATGATGCCTCTGAATCTACATGCAGAGCAGACTGATAAAAAGATAACATCCGCTTATGCGTCTTCATGACTACTGGTCTGTTTGCAACAGCTGACTGAACCATATTCTGACTTGAGTGGGCCTAAACATCCATCCAGGAAGGATGTATAGGAGGGGCAAACATAGCATGCTGAAACTGCTGTGGGTACCCTATTAAAGGGGACAGTTTGGGAGTAGCCAAACGATCCACTAGCTGCATCATCACCTGAGACAAGTAGGACACCCAAGATGGCTCCTGTAGAGGGGCTGGTAGACTGGACTCGTGAGGTGGTTCTTTATAACAGACAGCACACAAACCATCCTGTATAAAGTCCTGAGGGACAAACCTGCCAAACAGAATTTACATGAAACCAGCACAGGGGCCTCAACCTCCAGTTTCCCTTTACCTTTTGACATATCAATTATAAAGGTAACAATGCAATGTAATGTGACAGCCTTCACAAATAACTAGTAAATGTGAAGTACAAAGAAAACCCCCTCACCAACCTGTAACAGAGGGATGAAGAGAAAAAACAGTGATAGTTATAACTAGGGGTGAGCGAGTTTGGATTTCTGAAATCCGAACCCCCCCGATCCGAGGACAATCCGAGTCAGGCTCGACTTTTCCCGCCTGACTCGGATCTGAAATCGAGGCAAAACGTCATCACCGCCTTCCGGGTATCGCGGGTTTTGGTTCCTATATAAGGTACCCACGTCAACGCCATTTTCTCACTCGGCTGTGGACAGTGAAGAGGGAGGATGGGAGTTAGGGCTGGCTGGGCTGTGTAGTGTAGTGTTGTGCTGCTGTTGTCCATAGGGGCTGTGTCCACTCCTCCAAAGTCCATAGGGGCTGGCTGGACTGTGTTGTGCAGTCAGTTGTCCATAGGGGCTGTGTCCACTCCAAAGTCCTGTGCAGTGTCCCAGTCCTAAAGGGGTGCTGTAGTGTTGTCCAGGGGGTGCTCTGTCCATCAGGGGTGCTCCCCCCAAGTGCAAAAAAAAAATATTTTTTCTGTGTTTGTGAATTGTGTGCACTGTGGCTGCACGTGCATCAACAAAGGAGCAGCGCCAAGCGTGCGCCTGTGTCCCATTAGTAAAGGGCCAGCTGGATTGTCCGTTAAAGGGTGCTGTAACCCCCAAAGTACACTCCAAACAAAATAAAAAAATATTTTCTGTGTTTGTGAATTGTGTGCACTATGGATGCACGTGCATCAACAAAGGAGCAGCGCCAAGCGTGCGCCTCTGTCCCATAAGTAAAGGGCCGGCTGGCTTGTCCGTTAAAGGGTGCTGTAACCCCCAAAGTGCACTCCAAACAAAATAAAACATTTTCTGTGTTTGTGAATTGTGTGCACTGTGGCTGCACGTGCATCAACAAAGGAGCAGCGCCAAGCGTGCGCCTGTGTCCTATAAGTAAAGAGCCGGCTGGCTCATTTCTTAGAGGGTGGTGTAACCCACAAAGTGCACTAGTCACAGGCAAAAAAATAAAAAATTATTTTCTGTGTTTGTGTGCGCCTTAGCCGCACGTATATATCAAATCAAAATAACATAAATGGAGGACCAAACTTTCTCCGATAAAAATAAAATAGGGAAAGATCAAGAACCACTTCCTCCTAGTGCTGAAGCTGCTGCCACTAGTCATGACAGACGATAACATGCCATCAACGTCGTCTGCCAAGGCCGATGCCCAAAGTCATAGTAGAGGGCACATACAATCCCAAATGACAAAGTTCAGGAAAATTACCTTAAAAAAAAACATTTAAATCATCTGAAGAGAAACGTAAACTTGCCAATATGCCATTTATGACACGGAGTGGCAAGGAACGGCTAAGGTCTTTCCCTATGTTCATGACTAGTGGTTCAGCTTCACATGACGATGGAAGCCCTCCTCCCGCTAAAAAAATCAAACGAGTTAAGCTGGCAAAAGCACAGCGAAGAACTGTGCGTTCTAAGAAGATATCACAAATCCCCAAGGAGAGTCCAAGTGTGGTGGCGGTTGCGATGCCTGACCTTCCCAGCACTGGACGGGAAGAGGTGGCTCTTTCCACCATTTGCACGCCCCCTGCAAGTGCTGAAAGGAGCACCCACAGTCCACTTGCTGATATGCAAATTGAAGATGTCACTGTTGAAGTACAACAGGATGATACTGGTGTAGCTGGCGCTGAGGAGGAAGTTGGCGAGGAGGATTCTGATGGTGATGTTGTTTGTTTAAATCAGGCTCCGGGGGAGACAGTTGTTGTCCGTGGGATGAAAAAGCCCATCACGGTCATGCCTGGGCAGAAGACCAAACATTCCACCTCTTTGGTCTGGCAATATTTCTATCCAAATCCGGACAACAACTGTCTTGCCATATGTACCATATGTAAAGGTGAAATACGTAGGGGTAGGGACGTTAACCACCTAGGAACATCCTCCCTTACACGGCACCTGCAGCGCGTTCATAAAAAGTTACTGTCAAGTTCAGAAACTTTGGCTAAGACAGTAAGCAGTCCAGGGACACCTAAATCCCGTTGTCCTGTTGTATCCAAGCGCCTGCAAACCACACCGTCAACTCCCTCCTCGTCAATTTCTTCCTTAGTCAGGATCGGAAGTAGTCCTGCAGGCCATGTCTCTGGCATGACTGACTCTCCTATCCGGGATTCCTCCGGAGGATCCTGCATTGCTACGCCTACTGCTGCCGCTGCTGCTGTTGCTGCTGCTGGGAGTCGTTCATCATCCCAGAGAGGAAGTAGGAACACCACTACTTTTACTAAACAATTGACCCTCCAACAGTCCTTAGCGAGGAGGATGAAGTACGACAGCAGTCATCCTGAAGCAAAAAGTATAACTGAGGCCTTGACTGCTATGTTGGTGTTAGACGTGCGTCCGGTATCTGCCATTAGTGCAGTGGGATTTAGACAATTGATGGAGGTAGTGTGTCCCCGGTTCCAAATCCCGTCTAGATTCCACTTCACTAGGCAGGCGATAACGAGACTGTACAGAAACGTCAGAAAAAGTGTCCTCAGTGTCCTGAAAAATGCGGTTGTACCCAATGTCCACTTAACCACAGACATGTGGACAAGTGGAACAGGGTAGACTAAGGACTATATGACTGTGACAGCCCACTGGGTAGATGTATCACCTTACGCAGCCACAACAGCAGCGTCACCAGTAGCAGCATCTCAGAAACGCCAGCTCGTTCCAAGGCAGGCTACGCTGTGTATCACCGGTTTCAGTAAGAGGCACACTGCCGACAACCTCTTAGAGAAACTGAGGGAAATCATCGCCCAGTGGCTTACCCCACTTAGACTCTCCTGGGGATTTGTGATATCTGAAAACGCCACCAATATTGTGCGGGTATTACATCTGGGAAAATTCTAGCACGTCCCATATTTTGCTCACACAATAAACTTGGTGGTGCAGAATTTTCTGAAAAGCGACAGGGGCGTGCAGGAGACGCTTTGGGTGGCCCGAAAAATTTCTGGCCACTTTCGCCATTCAGCGACTGCGTGCCGAAGACTGGAGCGCCAGCAAACACTCTTGAACCTGCCCCACCATCACCTGAAGCAAGAGGTTGTGACGCGGTGGAACTCAACCCTCTATATGTTTCAGAGGATGGAGGAGCAGCAAAAGGCCATTCAAGACTATACATCCACCTATGACCTAGGCAAAGGAGGGGGTATGCACCTGACTCAAGCGCAGTGGAGAATGATTTCCGTGTTGTGCAAGGTTCTCCAGCTCTTCGAACTTGCCACACATGAAGTCAGTTCAGACACTGCCAGCTTGAGTCAGGTCATTCCCCTCATCAGGCTTTTGCAGAAGCAGCTGGAGAAAGTGAAGGAGGAGCTAAGACGGAGCGATTCCGCTCGGCATGTGGGACTTGTGGATGAAGCTATCCATTCGCTTTGCCAGGTTTCCAGGGTGGTCAATCTGTTGAAATCAGACCACTACATTTTGGCCACCGTGCTCGATCCTAGGTTTAAAGCCTATGTGGTGTCTCTCTTTCCGGCCGACACAAGCCTGCAGAGGTGCAAAGAACTGCTGGTGAAAACACTGGGCCTGATTCAGAGCCGGACGCTATTTGCGCTTGCTCGTCCAGAAAAAGGGGCTGGCTATTTAAATTGACCGTTCGCTCTTTGCGGTCTGTTGATGCCTCTATGTCTGAACGAGCGAACAAAACATGCAGACTTTTTTTGTAAAAAACGCCCCCTGGCCGCTCGCATCATACGTCATCTCCGCTATTTATTAGATTAATCGAGTATATCGAAAGGCGAATGAACTGCTCGCTATTCTTGTGGTTGCATTTTCCTACCAAAATCATGCGAGCAGTTCTGGCTAAAAGACACCCAACTGACGTGGTCGATGACGCTGCTTTGTTAATTATGCACACCCTTAAAACGCCCGTTTTGACCTTTTGGCATGCCTGCGTTCGGATCTCCACTCCCCTTTTTCAAGCACCTTCCCCCTGTTACCACCCACAAATGCCTCATCCTGTCACTCAAATTAGCAGGCATTAGCTATTTTGCGAGCACACGATTTTCGACCGCACTGACTGGTTCGCGCATGCGTACTAAAACCCATACGCATGCGCAGATGTGCGAACATCGCTCGGAGCGAACGAGCGGCCGCTTACGAGCGGCTATGAATCAGGCCCACTGTCAGCTGAAGCGGAACGTGACACGTCAACAGCTCCTTCTTCATTTTCTCCCGCAACTGGGGCAGTCAGGAAAAAACTTAGGTATCCTAAGCAACCCGCTGGCGGTGATGCAGGGCAGGCAGGACCAAGTTTGGACATCTGGTCCGGACTGAAGGACCTGGCAACAATTTCTGACATGTCTACTGTCACTGCATATGATACTGTCACCATTAACAGAATGGTGGAGGATTACATCGGTGACAGCATCCAAGTAGGCATGTCAGACAGTCTGTACCTGTACTGGCAGGAAAAAGAGGCAATTTGGAGGCCCCTGTACAAACTGGCACTATTTTAACTGAGTTGCCCCCCCCTCCAGTGTGTACTCCGAAAGAGTGTTTAGTGCAGCCGGGAACCTTGTCAGCGAAAGGCGTAGGAGGTTGCTTCCACAAAATGTGGAGAAGATGATGTTCATAAAAATGAATTACCAACTCTTCCAGGGAGACCAGCCTCCAGAACGTACAGAGGGACCTGTGGTGGTGGATTCCAGCGGGTACGAGTTAATAGTCTGTGAGGATGAGGATGTACACAACACTGAAGAGGGTGAGGAATCGGTGGATGAGGAGGATGAGGACGACATCTTGCCTCCATAGAGCCAGTTTGTGCAGGGACAGATAAATTGCCAGCTTGTTTTGTGGAGGCCCAAACGAACCAATCATTTCAGCCACAGTCGTGTGGCAGACCCTGGCGCTGAAATGATTGGTTTGTTTAAGTGTGCATGTCCTGTTTATACAACATAAGGGTGGGTGGGAGGGCCCAAGGACAATTCCATCTTGCACCTCTTTTTTTTCTTTGCATTATGTACTGTTTGGGGCCTAGTTTTTCAAACTGCCATCCTGTCTGCGACTGCAGTGCCACTCCTAGATGGGCCACGTGTTTGTGCCGCCCACTCGTGTCGCTTAGCATAGCCTTTTGGACATAAAAACACTATTGTGAGGTGTTCAGAATAGACTGGAAATGAGTGGAAATTAAGGTTATTGAGGTTAATAATAGCATAGGAGCAGAAAAACCAACACATTCTGTGATTTTAGCTGTTTTTATTCTTTTTCTAAAAAAAATACAGATCCAAAACACAAAAACCCAGAACCCAAAACACGGAAGGGTGGTTTTGGCAAAACCAATCAAGATCCAAAACCAAAACACGAAAAGTGGCCGGTGCACACCCCTAGTTATAACTGACAGTCAGTAAAAGGCAGCATCAACACAGTAGCTAGCAAAAAGTCACATACAATGCATATGTAATTTAGTTGCAATGGACCCTGAATCAACTACTCAAATCTAGGTAGGATACAGAGAACTATATACCTGAGCCAGGGGAGAGGTTAACAGGGAGACTGACCCAAAACCTCCTGAGACCAAACCGCTTCAGCAGAGCACCAATAGTGGGCTGTGAGCACTTCATATGCACGAGGAGGGTAGGAAGAGCAACTGAGAGGTGGGAAAACCTTTGATGGATCTGCGTCTGGGTCGGGGGAAGAGCTGCCGGGAGAGAACTTACCTCCCCTAAGCTGCGTCAACCTGCCGGGTACGCTGGCCTCATGGCAGCAGAAGCATTTGCTGCCAATCCCTGGCATCAGACAAAAAGGCCCGGTGGTCTAGTGAGGGAGCAGATGGCCCCGGACCCTCACTGCAGCAGCTTCTGGTGCATCTCCAGCGCCGGAAGCTAGGACTGCCACGCGCGATTCCCCGTAAGCGAGCAATCATCTCAGCTGACATCTCCATGCGTCTGGTGGAGGTAGACGGAGTCGCAGTGCAGGCATTTTATTACGCTCAGTACTGCTAACTCTATAACAAATAAAATAAAACATAAAATTAAAGCTTGAGACCTGTTAAAATGGTGCGTCTGAATCATGCCGCACCAAACTCAAAACTGAATGCCTGTGGCCAGGGACGAGGTATATGTGGAGGAGGACCTGGGGCATCCTTGGAGCTGAAAGCTTAACTGTTTGGTGCCTGGATCACTCCAACCACATTATCCCCATGGTATCCCTGTGTATAGTGAACGTTTCCTCAAATATAACTTCTCTGGAAAGATATTTTCACCATTCACTTTTATTCACCTTATTACTAATCTCTCTATAGAATAAACCTCAAAGGATCTGAATAAATTAGCTGCAAGGTTCAGTAGCTGATAACCAGTGGCGGCTCCTGCCTGTCATTCCCAGGCGGCCAGTGTGGGGCTTGTGCGGATGCGTGGGATCGCAAATGCACACATGCGCACAAATTAAAAAGCAGCCCAGGCTTCTAGGGATTGCATCTGCTGCAACACCTAGAACCAGATAGGGCTGCCATTATAGCAGGGGAGTAGTTTACCATTGGAAGTGCTTTCTGTGCAAATTGCAGCCGGACTGGCAGTCCCAGGTGGAGAAAACACATCCTTCTGGGAGTGCCTACCCAGCTGTGATTAGCAGGAAACACTTCCAATGGGAAGCTGTGACCTGTCACTTGGCTGTCAGATTTTACTGAGGGGGCACTAGGCAAATCCACCACTGCTGATAACTCATCGTCAGGGCAGTCAGAGATTGCATAAAAAAAAAAAAAAAAAAAAAAAATAATATATATATATATATATATATACATATATATACACATACACACCCGCACACACATATACACTATACCTATGCACACCTACACCTATGCACACAGGGGAGGAGGGTTGTATTGCTGTGTTTACCAGGATTGCTGTAGAGCTCACTTTCCACAGTCTTAGCAATACACTGAAGTTTTGTATCTTGTAAGGCGTCGTCCACATGCACGATTGTTGGCAGACAGCCCAGAGTATCATGCACCAAGTTTGCCACTTCCCGAACATCAAACAACTTCAGCAGCTCCGAGTATACAGCTGGGAAAGAATTCAGAAATACAGCCTGGAGTGGTATGGAAATAGACAAATGCAGATATAATTACAGTAAATCTAAAGATTAGAATCTCATCCTTACTGTACTTACAGCTACATCCTATAGAAAATGGCCATTATTCTCAAACTGTCTTCTGAATTAAGCAATATTTTAAATAGCTTTGTTTACTTTACTAACTTTTTATTGTAGTGCAATTCATTAAAAGAGAAAGGTCTGCATTAAAACTGTTACAGACTTCATGTGTCAAAATATCTTTTAACACTACTGTAATTACAGAAAAATGTCACTTGTGGTGCTAGGACCAATCTACAAGATTGGCTATAGTTTAAGGTGTTGCTGCCAATAGAAGGAAAGTGTGCCCACTTCCACCCAAAAATGCAAAAAACCCCAGTACAGTATATTAGCTGTATCCACATAAACCAAAATAGAATATCTCTCATGGCTCTTAGATAAACATGTTACTAAACATTTTTTATGTCATAATCATGAATAAAATGTACATATAAAAATATATTTGGCTCTATTGTTAAAATCTCTCAAAATTGCACCCACATATAAATCTTAAATAGTTTAGTCAATGTGCGACAACATAATAAAGTCTTGTGGTTGATGAATATTTGTTAATAAATAGCTATCATAAGAGCTTTGAGAGACATTCTATTAAAGTTTATTAAATTGGGCGCAGCCAATATATTGGGTTTATTTAACGCTGTCTGATTTGTCACCATCATGTAGTGCTCATGGATTACTATGTATCCAGCTTACTCACTAATCCATTATAAATGTTACTTGCAATATCAGCATGGTTTGCTGTTAAATCACTGCAGCAAGAACTGCAGCCAATACTGAATGACAGCAGACTGAGTATTAATTTGTGATGATTTGCAATAACTATGCTTTAAAAACAATTAAACAGAAAAATACATAACAATCATCAACTACAATGGAACATATACTTTATGATATCTGCCCCATAATCATACTTGCCTACTTTTGAAAGAGCATGTCAGGGAGATTATAAAAGCAACACCTATGAGAACGCATTAAAGTGGATGTGTATCGCTACAGGTGTGCCATGAAATTGATTTACATCCAACTGTACATGAGCCCTGAAGCAGTTAGTAATATCTACTTGTTGTTGAAAAACACACCAATACTTTTTTTTTTAGAAAATGCATGTAGCCATAGGGATCACTGTGCCTTATAACCAATGCAAGGAAATTATACCAATGGTCCCATTTGAATGTATACATCTCTATTTTTTATATATATAACAGCTTCATAATGGGGGCAAGGTGCAAACAGGGAGATTGCTGCTATTTCAGGGAGTCTTCCTGACAATCAAAGAGAGTTTCCAAGTGTGCCCTGAATATAATGACACAGTGATAAGAGATGCCACATATGTCAGGCAACCAGAAGTAGCCTATTTGGTAGGGTTTAACAGAATCATAACAAAGTCAGCAACCTGTGACTGTGATAATGCACTTGCTCCTTTGCTCTCTTTGCATAGGAAGAATCGAACTGACATCATGAGTTCTTGAATACAGCAGCGGAATTCTTCCTCATTCTGTCCTCCAGTAGCAAAGGAAAAAAGCTTTCGGGACTGAACGATATACTTAAAAATATATTCCTGGGCCTAAAACATAAAAATAAAGTCTGTTAAAATAACATGATAGTGTTATAAATCCTAATTATTTAATGTTATCTCACCCCTATGCTAACTTGTTTACCAGTTACATTAAAACAGGCTTAGGCAAACTATAACTCGCACAGTTTTAGTCAATCTACAAGTCAAGTGTTCTCTGACAGCTTCTGATATACCTCAGACTAGATCACTGATTCAGGTTTGTGCTGTACTAAATCTCCCATCCATCCCTCTATATCCACAATGCTGGTAATCAGATTGTTGCGTAAATGAACAAGTCACTGATAAAAATGAATAAACCACACAAAATAACTGCTTGAGACAAATCTAAACTCATGATCTAAGCTACTGCAATTCTGAAAATACAAAAATAGGGCAATTGCCTATTACCACTACATCAAAGGGAGGCAGCATGAATCAGTGAAGGGAAGTTTAACCTGTATGTAAATGAGCACAAGAGTACATCTAAATCTTCTTTTCATTACCTTTAATACCTCCTGGATATGCTCTTGACGCTCTGCTTCAATTATTCGGTCCACATACCATTTCAGCACTTTTATGAGGTCTCTGAAAAGTCAAGAAATGATTTGAAGTGAGGTTGTGTGTATACAGAAAAACCTTTAAAAATTAAAAATACATAATAAAAATTAAAAACAAATAAGAATTCCAGGAATATTGGAACCATTAATAACAAATATTTTGAGATCGTTCTTTACCTATAAGCAAGAGCACCCGAAAAATGGCCTTCAATGTAAGTGTCCATTACTGGTTTAAAGTGCTGAAATTTGCTGTCTTGTAACAAGTTTATTATGTGGATCTGCAAATATATAACAAAAATATCAAGTTTATCATTGTATTATTCAATGACTTGCAATGGCTAACCTGCAGCTCTTTGCACTTTCAAATGTAGCACCTGGTGGCACCACTGCATGGACAGCTGTGCTCTGTGACTGGCAGCACCACTACATAGATAGCCAAGCACTGTGGCTTATAACTGTGTCTTCCAGCCGAGGGAACGAAGAGCTCTACATTCATCTCTGTAATTAAGGGGTATCAGCCATGAAAGGTGGACGTTGTGCTAGTGGTGTTTAAGATGGTGTTTAATCTCAGATAGGCCTGTCTGTCTTAAATATGGAGAGCAGGTGGTTGAGATGGGAGGGGAGAGTGTGACTAGGCCCTTGCAAGCCAACATACTGCATTAACTTGCAAGTTGCTGCCCATGTACAGTACCTTGGCCCCAATACAAAAAAGAGGAAGAGAAAAGTAGGAGGGTACTTTACAAGAGAGAACGTGGGGCATAACTTGGATATTTTGGGCTGGAAGAAGAGCTCATGGAATTTCCACTACAGCTAACACCTTCCTTTACCAATGACCAGATGGAGCCCATTATATGCACAGACTGACAGTTAATCTGTGTGTGTCTGGGTGAGTGGTTTAGTTGGTCTGCATCACTTTCTTTGGCTTTGCAATTCACCCTTCTACTTCTCTCTGCACCACCTTATTTGTTGCTTTTGCACGTCTCTCTCTCTTGCTCTGCATCCCTTTTTATTGCTACTGGGCTGGTTACCATAAGCACACGCTACTAATTAAAGCGCGAGGTGTCTCAAAAAATATGAATGCATCTTGGTCTCCCATTCCCTAGTTCTGGAAGAAACTCAGGATTGGCACGAGAAGTACTCTATTAGTAGATGTGCTGATTGTTGTGAACATTTGGGCAATGTCCACAATTTTATTTTCCGAAGTGCTGATTTGATGATTACTGTGGACATTTTGTATGTTAACAGACTTAACCTGTATCTCCAAGAAAAGTTTATTTACATCTGTCAAGAAACTCAAACTTCATAGAGTGGGACTAAAGGCGAGTATCCACTACATGAGAAAAATGAGCAATTGAACGATTACGACATCGTTATTGTTCAATCGTTCATTAATCGTGCAGTAATTATGGTGGCAACAACCAGCGATGCGCGTTCCCGCTGGTTGTTGTCGGCATTTGTCATCACCTGAACATGCAGGCCAACCTAATGAGATTGTCAGGTTGTGCATGTTCGGGGCTAAGGGAGTGTGCCTGCACTGAACGACATATCGTTCAGTGTGGGCACATTATCCACTGCACAGGATGATGAATGATTGAACGATTACGATGTTGTAATTGTACAGCCGTTCCACTCTCGTGTAGTGGATATGCACCTTAACACATCTTCCCATACTGTTTAAAGATCTGAAGTCTTCAAAAACAAGATTTTGGGTTACTCACCGTAGAATCAATTCCTCTGAGTCCATCTGGGAATCACTGACGCTGGGATATGAGGTAGGGGCCGAGGAGTAGGCACTAAAAATAATTGACTGACAAACTCCCCCTCACTAAAACAACCTCCCCTCTCTAGCTCTCCAGTTATCGGACTAGCAAAGCCAAAAAGGAGGAGAAGAAGAGATGAACATAGGAATCCATCACACACATCAGGGAGGGAATTCAGTGATTCCCAGATGGACTCAGAGGAATTGATTCTACGGTGAGTACAGAATCTTGTTTCCTCTTTCGTCCAATCTGGGAAGCACTGACGCTGGGACTACCCCAAGCAAGCCTCCTTAAGAGGGAGGGGAATTACGCACATGCAATGCTGTACGCAAAACCTTGCAAGCAAAACTCGCATCTTAGTCACAAATGTGTGGAATCAATAAAATTTGGTAAATGTGTAATCTGAGTACAAGGTGGCCACCCTGCACAACAGCTCAATCGAGGCACCCTGCCGAGCTGCCCAAGAATCACTCACAGCCCAAGTCGAATGTGCGGGAATGAGATCAGGTAACTGACTCACCCAAGGCTATATAGGCCTGCTTGATAGTGGAAGTAATCCAACGAGCAATAGACTGCTTAGAAGCTGGCCAGCCTCTTTTATGGATGTCATGAAGTACTAACAGGCTATCTGTCTTAGGCAAGGCAGAAGTCCTATCCAGATATATTCTTAGTGCTCGTACCACATCCAGAAACCTGACAGGACTCTCTGGATCAGGTGGATGCAATACTGGAACCACAATCTCTTGATTTAGGTGAAATCTTGAAATCACCTTAGGATGGCCGAGTGCGGAGAACCGCTTGGTCCTTATGAAAAATCAAAAGGGGAACGCTAGCTGACAAAGCCGCCAACTCCGATACTCTGCGAGCTGAGGCGATTGCCAAAAGAAAAGCTACTTTCCAAGTTTACCACCTTAATTCCACCTTCTCAAGTAGCTCAAAAGGAGCCCGCTGAAGGGCATCCAAAACTAAATTAAGGCCCCAAGGCAGGACTGGTGAAACATAAGGTGGTTTGACATGCAATACTGCTTGCATGAAAGTTCTGACGTCTGGTATGGATGCCAAATGTCTCTGAAAAATATAGACAAAGCCGACACCTGACCCCTCAGGGAAGATAGGCAAAGGCCTTTGGACAATCCATCTTGTAAAAAAGAAAGTAAACGTGGCAAGCAAAACTTTTGAAGCAGAAACCTTCCCAGTTTCAAACCATCGGATGTTAGCTTTTCACACCCTATAATAAATCATAAAAGTGGATGACTTACGAGCCTGTAACATGCTGCGATAAAAATGGCCGATATGGCTGGAACAAATCTCTCTGCCCACATCACAATCTGGATGGTCTCTGCCATAGCCAAAGGACTCCTGTTTCTTTCCTGTCTGTTAGAAAAAAGGTGTGGGGGGTTTAACCCCCTATTGTTTCTCAGCACACTGAATTGTACCTGCAACAATACAAGAAGACTATATGGTTATAAAAATTCAGAGATTAGTTGCATGCATTTGCAAATCCATGGGAAGCTGCTAGGCCACATCACAGCTTCTCTGTTACTAGCAGTCCCTAACACTAAGGGGTTCACGTCTGTGGAGCAGGGCAACCCCAAAAATCATCCAGCCCAGGATCCCCCCAGGGCATCAAAAGGAAAAAAGGAAAATGGGTGACATTGAAGTGTAAAGCATAGATGTGTGAGAATAATAACTGTTGAAAAAGGGTTAAAATATATGTGAAAAAATTACATGAATAAAACACAAACATAAAAGGTGATATGAAAAGTGACTATGTGTATTAAGTGGTGATGCCCTGAAGAGGCCCAGCCAGAGTAGCCCTACGCCCAAACGCTCACCCCACAGGTAATATATTTACCAATAATAAGGCCTCATGATAAAGGCACATATATATTTTGTCAATTGTAAGGCCTCATGATAAAGGCACATACATAAATGCATCCAAATTGAGAGCCAGCTTACCTGGGAGTCACCCTGGGGAACTCCAACTAGCACTACTAGAACCAGCATGCCCTCCTAATGCTGGCTCATTCATGCATCTCATAACAACAAACAGAAAATGGCAGCTGCTCAAATCAATCTGGCAGTACTCTTCAGGTGCATGAAAGGGAGGGGTCATACCAAGTAGAAAAAAGGGGGGGTTTAACCCCCTATTGTTCCTCAGCACACTGAATTGTACCTGCAACAATACATGAAGACTACTGTATATGGTGATAGAAATTCAGAGATATTAGTTGCATGCATTTGCAAATCCATGGGAAGCTGCTAGGCCACATCACGGCTTCTCTGTTACTAGCAGTCCCTAACAGTAAGGGGTTCACGTCTGGCAACTAATATCTCTGAATTTCTATCACCATATAGTCTTCATGAATTGTTGCAGGTACAATTCAGTGTGCTGTGGAACAACAGGGGGTCAAACCCCCCCTTTTTCTACTTGGTAAGACCCCTCCCTTTCATGCACCTGAAGAGTACTGCCAGATTGATTTGAGCAGCTGCCATTTTCTGTTTGTCCTTCCTGTCTGTTGACATATGCCACCACCGTGGCATTGTCCGACTGTATCTGTAAGGGTCTGTCTCTGAAAAGATCCTGTGCCTGGACCAGAACATGAAAGATTGCTCGCAGCTCTAGCACAAAACCCCTGGAACTGGATCCCTAGAACTACTGCACCCCATCCCTGGAGATTGACATCTGTAGTTACTAGCGTCCATTCCCAGGGAGAGAATTGGCAACCTCTGGACAGGTTGCGAGTGCAGAGCCACCAACCCAGGGATTGGCACACCTGAACAGACAGGGGAAAAACGGTTGATCTAGACAGGTATCCCACCTACTCCAGCGCTGAAGAATGAAATGCTTAAGGGGCCTGGAATGGAAGCGTGCAAACTGAACTGCTTCGATCGCGGCCACTATCTTTCCCAATAGCTACATGCAGCGTAGCACAGACACCCTGTGTAGAGACAAAAGAATGTGCACCAGGGACCGCAACTCCCTGATCTTGTGCTTGGGCAAAAAAATTTGCAGAGACAGAGTGTCGAACAGAAGGCCCAAAAAGACCAACTTCTGTGTTGGAACCAAATTGGATTTGGGTAGATTGAGAACTCAATCGTGATGTTCCAGAGTTGTCATGACAACCTGAAAGTGAGCCTTCAAGAGTTCCTCTGGAGGTGCCTATATTAGCAAGTCATCTAAACAGGTAAATATTGTAATTCCCTGGCGATGCAGAAAAGTTACCATAGGTGCCATAATTTTTGTATACACCCTTGGTGCGGAGGAAAGCCTAAAGGGCAGAGCCCGAAACTGAAAGTGCCAGGGGACTACTGCAAACTGCAGCAGTTTGTGGTCTCGTTCCCAAATAGATACATGGAGATACGTGTTCTTTATATCTAAGGACGCGAGAAATTCTCCTACTTCAATAGAGGCATTTACTGAATGTAATGACTCCATCCTGAACCTTCTCACCCTGCAGGTTGAGACTTTTTAAATTCAAAATGGGGCGAAAAGAACCATCTGGCTTTTTTTTTAAAACAGAAACAGATTTGAATAAAAACCTAGCCCCTGATGATGCATCGGAACAGGGACCACTACCCCTGAATCTAAAAGGGAGAGAATTGCCAGCCTTAATGCCCCTCTCTTGAGCTGATCCGGAGGAAGAGGGGTTACAAAAAAAACGATGTGGACCGGGTCCCTCCAGATCCAATATGCAACCTCTGGAGTGGACTCCTCTGACCCAAAAGGTCTGTGGTTGCCCAAAACCAGGCCTCCCTGAAAGAGAGAAGACGGCCACCTATACCAATGGGCAGGAAATCCTCCTGACCGAGTCACTGGAAGGATCTGTCACCCTTACGGGGGCCCCGAGCGACGGGACCGCATGGCCATACGCCCTCTGGACCAAACAGAGATTGACCTGTAAAGGAAACTCCCTCCAAAATTTTCTTGGAATCGCTATCCGCTTGCCAAGAACGTAACCACAACGTTCTTCTGGCCGAAACAGATAAAATTGATATACCTGCCAGAAGAGAAATAGTGTCTAAAGAAGCATGACTCACATAAATTGAAGTCTGTTTCAGGTTGTCCACCTGGGTAAGGATATCTGAAGAATCTGCACCTGACTGAATAGCTTCTGCTAATTGGTCTGATCAGACTTCTATGGCCTTGGTAGCCCAGGCCCCTGCCAACATGGGACGCAGGGTAGTACCTGTTAAAGAAAACAAGGATCTGAGCATATGCTCACACTTATGGTCCGTAGCATCCTTCAGTGTGGCTGCAGTAGCCATTGGAAGAACCGTAGTCTTTGCTGAATGGACAATTGGTACATCCACTGCTGGCGGTTCCTCCCATGGAGCCGTATCTTTCTCAGCAAAAGGATAAGTAAACTTAATTCCAGATGGAAGCTTAACAGGTTTATCTGGCTTAGACCAGGATTCCCCCAGCACATCAGAAAAATGCATAAAAGAAGGAATATTCAAAACATGTTTTTTTCTGCTCTTACATAACGCTGCAGAAGCCGCTTCATCATAAGGCTTCACGTCTTCAATTTTCAAAGTCTGGCGAATGGCCTGGATAAGCTCAGTAACACCCAAACTATCGGGAGAACTGTCTTTCCAACTAGAATGGTCTATCCATTCCTGATCTAATACATCCCCATCCTCAGCCTCAGCATAAGATCCTTTTTCTGAATCCTCCCCTTCCCCCAAGAATTGCAGTGTCTGGGCAGGCTGTCGCTTATAAGCACTCGCCCCAGCCGAGCCCAAGACTGCCTCTAAAGATCTACAGACCCTGGAAAGTCTATCCATCTGAATAGACATATCTCTGTTCACTGGGGTGCTAACTAACTCAGGGGAAGAAACTGAGATGGTGGATCCTGCTGCACTAACATTAGCCTGGCGACAAACCTCTCGTAGCTCCTTAGCCAGATCTGTAATGGACTGAGCCATAAACTTTGCCCATATCGGTAACACCTCCTCTGAAGGAGCGTCCATAGATGAGCATAGCACGGGCGCCTCAACCTCACAGTCTGCACACAGGGCACCTTGCATCCTACTCCCCTGAGGTAACTTGGCAGCACATTTAAAACATGTCTAATGTAATACAGCACTTTGCTTGTGAGGTTGGTCCTTCTTTGCAGACATACTGTTACCACAAACTGCAACTCACACTGAACAAAAAAGAACTACAGCCCCAGTCTGTATAGAAAAATAAATAAATATATATATATAATTTTTTTTTTTTAAATAAAACAAAAGAAATTAATATAATTAACTAATCTAATGAAACAAAGAAACCTAAACAAACAAAAAACACTAACCTAACTACTCTACCAATTTTGAAAGGCAAAAAGACTCCTGATCAGCAGCAAGGAGCAGCAGGTGTCTTCACATTTTCAATCAATCCACCAGGAAACAGCAGGAAATCTCCTGATCTGGAAGGACCTCCCACAGGCTTTCTGGCAGTGTGGGCAAGAAGATATCCACCATTACCAGATGGTGCCTCTGTTATCCAGGTAAGCACATGTTTTTTTTTAATTTTAAACTACAGCACCTAGTATTCTCCAGGCCTTTACAGTGCCTCCTGTGCCCCCTTTAGGGAAAACTGGAGCATACAAAGAGCGAACTAGACCCTGCCCATGCACTTAGTTTGCCGTCTGGCTGCCCAGTATTACTCTCCAAGTAAACTGTGGCAGCCGGTCACAGCTGCAGCCTCTGGGAAAACGGCTCCTATGGGGGACTTTTATTAATATCAAAGGATCCCAGCACACATGTGGGTGCCTGGTGACCCTCTTCCGGGGCCCGGAGCGGGATGCAGCAGGAGGTGAGCAGATACTGGCTACCAGTACTGCTCCTAATTCCCACTCCTCCAGCCTTGATCCCATAAGGGGATTCAGGCTCTAAGATTCCTTTAGGGTAATAATT
Organism: Taudactylus pleione; assembly: GCA_031769625.1. Lineage (NCBI taxonomy): Eukaryota > Metazoa > Chordata > Amphibia > Anura > Myobatrachidae > Taudactylus > Taudactylus pleione. The sequence goes on along the minus strand of JAUIMM010000040.1, from coordinate 24,493,749 downwards.
TTTAGGCTAAAAACAAACATAGCCCTATACTTCTTTGTGCCTGCCCCTGCTGGCACTAAAAATATAACTGGAGAACTAGAGAAAGGGTAGGGTATATATGGGAGGGTGTGTTTCAGTCAGTCAATTATTTTTAGTGCCTACTCCTCGGCCCTTCCCTCATATCCCAGCGTCAGTGCTTCCCAGATTGGACAAAAGAGGAAGTAGCACAACACAGTGTGCAACATTGAATGAATACTTCAAGACGGCTGCCTGGAAAGATTCCATGATCTAATGCTGAAAAGATCTCATTACATTCCTGATCAGGGTTGTTCAGCATCAGTGCTAATTTAAGGCAACTTCTCAGACTTAAATATTTCTACAAGGAAGGAACCCATGAGTTCTGGAGAACAGTACCTATGGAGAAATACTCCAATGTCAAAAAAGCTGTGCTCAGACTACATTCATTGTTCGGGCCAACTTACCATTGTGAGCAGTTTTTCTAAAGATTGATATATGTGAGTTGAAATAACAATCAGTTTAGATAGATGTGAGGGAATTACTTTTGAATGACCTCAACTGAATACAAGGTACATAAACAAAAAAATTGATAGCATTGATTTACACTGTAGATATTTATATTCACACAAATATAAATGGTTCAATTGACTTTTTATGCGATTCTAGATATTTCGTGCATCTTACCCTCTGACTAGTTGGCCATGTCTGTTCCATTCAATGATTACCTCTTACCATGCGAAAATCAAGAAAAAGAAAAAAGTGAGATCCTTACCAAGCAATCAAACACCTTTGAGCTGTATTTCTGAGAACTTTCATTTAAAATTCCAAACAAAGTGTCCAGAGTGTCCTGAAGAAACTGTGGAATGGATAGTTGTTGGTTTAAAAATGTGCTAATGTCATATAAGAACAGCCACAGAGAAACACACTACTGCTAACCTTTACAATCTCAGAACCATCAATCTCCTTCAACTTGGACAAGCTGCCTGGGATTTTATCTGGGTGCATCCGCCATTTTAGTAGATCCAGCATATCCCCTATAAAATTATAACAACAAGAAGGCAATTCATGCATTGATCGACAAGTTCACAGACTTCAGTAGACTTTCAGATATGGATTATAAAACACACCTAATTACACATTATTACAAACAAAGTAGATTAAACTGTTTTTTTCTTTAATGCAAACTAAACAAATATAGAACAAGTTATTGAAACCATAACATTTAGATTTAGAACTATAATTATGAAGCACATTCAATTGTTGGCTTAGTAGTTATAATTGAACGAATTACAGTTCATTAATAATAGTTATACACAGGAAACAAAAAGTAATGCAATGATGCCACAATGCATAAAAATATTTTTCAACCGGGTACTTTGCGACAATATAAAACGTTTTATATCCCTATTTAGCGTGGTTTTTATTTTCACTGTGTAAAGCAACAAAATATTCAACAATACTTAATGCATCAGTCAGTCACCCATTTAACTAATAATCACAGTACAGTACAGGTATAGTGTTTCGTTTATTAATACATTCATAAAAAACTTCACAAACTGTTTTCTGGTCCAAAAGAAATCAGGATTTCAGACATAACAAACAATCAAGTGAAAGTCATGATCATAAATAAAGAATAGCATTAAACTATATTTCAGCCATAAAATTAGCAGCACTTCTATGGTTTCCAGCTCGCTATTATCGTAGTATGTTTGCAAAAATAACTACAATAATAATTGTTTCCCTGTTAGCTCACCCATGGCTCTGGGTCCAAGAATCTGATAGCAATGCATTACATAACCAGATGGTAGTTCAGGTGACCTCAGAACAGACTCCTTTTCAGACATTGCTCAGTAGACGGGAGCCTAGACCAGGAATCCTTTTGTTTACTCAGGTCGTACGGATTTTGAATTCAGCATCTAAAATTCTTAAGGCTCAGGGATAGGATCCAGATACTCCTTTGTGGAATGCCGGGGGACTCTCAGTGCTACAGGCAGGGAGGTGTGAGGCAGGTGGGGAGTGGTGTCTTTATTGGGCAACTGGTGTACTCAAGTAGATTACTCAGATTCAAATAGGATTTGAAATTCCCTCCACCCTACGTTATCGCTACCTGCAGCTCTGGAATGCCCTGGCAGTTCAGTTCTCAGATGCCCATCTTACCAAGAATCCTTGCTCAAGAAATTTCTTTCTGCTGCTGCCCCTGTTGTACTGTCTTGCATATAAACTCCTCTGTTTTGCAAGCTCATAATTGTGGGGACCTATGGGGCCTTAGAGCTCACTGGGAGATAGCTGTGGGTCCTTTGCAAGATGAGGTGTGGCAGGCGGCTCTGGAGAGTACACAACTCTCGACTACTTCCATAGGTTTCCAACAGATTGAACTATTTCTACAGTTTATTTGACCCCTGTTTGCTTATGTTGATTTGGTGGATGGTCCAGCTCCATATCTTCCACTTTCTGGCGCCTACTGTGGGAATGTCCTATAGTTCGGGATAGGGTGTTGAGAGCAGTTTCGTCCACGGGAATTTCTCATGCTATAGTTAACCCTACTGTTTGTATCTTGGGAGTGGTGGCTGAAGATCTATTTGATGAATATACTAGACAGTATGTTATTAGCACATGTATGCTAGCAAAAGATTTTATAGCCCATTTGTGGATGACCTCTACACTCCCCACATACAGCACATCTCCTTGGTCAACCCCACCATTGAACATGAAAAATGTGTATCTGGCCAGAAGTAATACTAATAGAACAATGAAGCGCAATCTCGATATCAAATATTTATTAATATTCATATAAAATTGTGTGTATATATGTATATATACATGTATATATATATATATATATATATATATATATAATAAAGATGTCACAATGGGAAAAATTGCCTCCTCTAGACAAATCCTAACTTAGAATCCAAATGGATATTAGTTAGACTAAACACAATAAAAATAATTTTTTTTTAAATTAAAAAATATAACTAAACTTAGTTAACATTTAAAATTCTGACAAAAGAAAGATCAAATAATGTATCCAAAAGAAGTCCAGAATTATTGAGGTAAGATATTTGTTAATAACTGTAAATCCGGATAAGTAAAGAAATCAAAATATCCGAAGTATAAACACCTTAGATAGTTTGTTGCAATGGACTGATAGATAGCGTATGTCTGTAAAATTGTTTCAATATAGCTAGCTCTTATTTGCTTGAATCCAATAATGAGTCAATACATATATATTATGGACATACTCCTCCAGGAGGGTAAAAGACTGCAAAATCAGTCCGTATAGAAAAGGTATGTTATTTGACAATACGTGGTGCACTCACGTTTGTTCTATTAGTATTAGTTGTTGTCCATATTGACAGGTAAAGTACAGTCTGTCGTGATATTTGAAGCTGCAGTCTTGTGGTCTTTTTAAAAACAGCTGTGTGTTTCATTTAATATTAATTTCAGCGCTAGACTGCTTGTTTTTGTTATCTGGCCAGAAGTGCTGAATTTAAATTTGATCATATTTGGTCTAGGTGGCTCAACTGCACATATTCTATGTGACCTTCCCCTCTCTCTAACAACCTGGCCTGATTTATAGAGGTCCGCAGGGTGCTGCATTACTGTCCTGTAATATTGTTTTTATTTTATTTTGTTGTTGTACACTCCCCTCATTGAAATGTATGCTGCTACATGTTTCAGTTTGCCTATCATTCTCTACCATGCTGTATTTTATTTATTATGCCATTCAATTTTAATTTAAATGTCACTGGATATTATGTTCATTTTGTTATTAAGTACTGATTTACATGTTTGTTTTTCTTCATTTGCCTTATTTTTGTTTTATTGTGTTCTTTTTCCTGTTCCCTTGGAAATTCAATAAACATACTTAATTCAAAATTAGGCTGTGTTAATTGGTTTTAAACTACAGTACAGTTGTAATAGATGTCAATCTGATTTGTTATGTTTAATTCAGAATTGATAGTACAGAATTAACCTAGAAAGATTGTCTTACGGCAAAACCTTTTGGCAGTGCAGTGTAGAATCTATTATACAAATAAATCAAACTAAAGAGGTGACACATTTACTATCTGACCTATGAAAAATTCTGTATAGTCAATATGGTTTAAAAAAAAAAAAATCAATTTTACATAATTAGATGTGCTTCAGACTTATCAATCAAGTTCATGTTCTCTAGTTCAAAGTGGAGCTAACAACATATGAATGCACTAATTCTACACACAGACTGTTTTATTGTTTGAATTCTATTTTTGTCACAATGAAATATGATTTTGGAATGTTTGTGCTATGTTATGATCCAAAAGATCGAAAAGACATTGTCAAACTTCATTGGAGTTGCCAGAAAGCATCCAGCATTGCCAATCCATTAAGATATGAGCAACTATTAGAATATTTTGTTAAATTTGACAGTTTTACCATAATACTGTTGACTGAGCTATAGAAGATGGATTAACGGGTGTGCCAAACTATGAAAACTGAACATTGAAAAAATGTATCTCTCATGCATGGCTGCATTGAAAAACCGTTGTTCACTACAAACCTGTACAAAAGATTTTCCTACTATTATTTCCAAATTACATATCTTACAGAGTATATGGGGTTCAGATTCAGAGTTAGGAGAGAAATTGGGAAAAGAGAAAAAAAAAAAAGAAAAAACTGGTAAAAAGGAGCAATTTCTTCCTGGAGCAAATCAGGGAATACAAGGGCTGTAGTGGAGTTGAGAGCAGTGGTGGTCCAGGCCAGTAGGGACATGGCCACTTCATGAAAGCGTGGCTACGCTTCCTCCCAATTTTTTTTTTAAAGTAATATATGCGCCACTGCATGCTGGGAAGGGGAGCGAATTTGTTCTCCTAGGCAAGGGGCAGATCCGAGAGGGGGTGGGAGGAGGGGGGAAGGAGAGATCAATGTGATCTCCACTCTGTTACACTTGCAGAGAGAGACAGAGAGAGAAAAGACAGCAACCTCCCTGGACCCTCCACAGCCCAAAACACAACAGGGTGTTCTGGGCTGAGGAGAGAACTGCTGCCGATGAGCAGCAGCAGTCTCCTCTCTCCCCCTGCCCAATGTGCTACTAACCCAGCAGGAGCGGTAAGTAAGCACCAGCTCTCCCTCACCCACCTTGGCACCCCTGCTATGAAATACTAGGCAGTTTTGTTTTTACACAAAAGTTCAGAATTAAGCTAGGACCCTTCCTTACCAAAGTCTAAATCTCTCTGCATATATAAATTTGCACCACCTGCAGTGCAACATGGTTTTGCAAAGATAAGAATGTCTTCTTTTTGTGAATCAGAACCACCGTGTCTGTGCTTGAGAAACACTGTTTAAAAATATTTCAAGTATCACACCACAATTATGTAAACAGGAACATTTCAAACACACCGTTCATTAATGCATGTCATATGACATACTATTACATTTTATTTTTACATTAAGCTGCCTGAAGTACCTGTCAGTGCCACAAACTTTAGGTGGTTTCCAACAAAACTGGAAAAATAAGAACCGCGGAGCAAAAGATTCAAACTGAATGTACTGTCATTCTAGCAGTACCAATGAAGCCTTGATCAAGAAACTACAAAGCTACATGAAAGCATGACAGCATTGTTAATATTTGATAAAACATTTTTTGCAAATTCCATACCATTTTGTGTTAGCTTTGTTGAACAAAGAAATGAGGTTATCCAAAAAGACTCTTTAGTATTTTTAACAGCTTGATTATTATTTCCATGTTGATTTCCTTTCAAAAATGGAAGTTTGAGGTAGCGGCAGGAATCTTGGAAAACTGTGTTCTCCTCACACTGCAACAAAAAAGTAGAATTGTAGTCTCTATAAAATGTAAAGCATGCCAATGTTAGAGACATGTAATGTGTATACGCCTCAAATGACAAAGACCACATGTTCAAGCAGAGAAAAAGAATCTAACATGTAATTCCTCTTAGCCCTTCGGAACAAGAAAGGCCAAACCTGCTGCACACTGAATAGTGACTCTATTGAAGGTGACCATTAATTGAAAGTTTATGTAGGTGATCTACTAAACTGACTTGACTCAGTTCTTCCAATTGTCATGAGGTCGTTGTCTGAGACTACAATTAGCAGCAAACTAAACAACAAATGTTTTTTCTTGCTTATTCCAAAAACTTTGAAGACAGCAATAGTTGAACACATACCTATCTAAGACATATGGGGTATCGGCAGGTTTCAGCGAGATGGCTGTTAAATTTAAATCCACAATCAGTTAAAAGGCTGGTTCGGCCATATAACCGATTGCGGCTTCAAATTTAGCTATAAACTTAATGAAATCCTGCCAGTTCCATGAAATCAGCACCTATTACATAACTCCCGAAATGTTTTTTCATCACTTGTTGCAATTGGATAAGCAGTGTATGGCACGGTTTGCTCTTTCAGAGCAAACAAAGTTTATAACTTGTTGCTAACTATGAAATAGTAACCAATGAAAGCATGAAGACTAGACTGAAAGTGACCCTAAAGCATTGATGAGTTGGGTATGAAATCCCGGCTGTCAGGATGCCGCTGGCCAGAATACTGACAGCGGCATCCCGACAGCCAGAATTCTAACACCCATAGAAAACAGAGGTGAGTATTTTTCTAACCCCTACACAAACCTTAACCCTCTCTCCCTGATGTCTAACCCTAACCTCCCCCCCTTGTGCCTAAACCTAACCTTCCCCTCCCAGCACCCTAAACATAACCCTCCCTTCCCGATGCCTAACCCTAACCCTCCCCCTAATGCCTAACCCTAACCTCCCCCTAACACCCTGATACTTACCATTCGGGATGCCGGCGATCGGGATACTGGTGCCGGGATCCTGACCTGTCGGGATTTCGGCGCCGGTATTCAGACCGTCGGCATCCCACACTCCGGGATGCCAACTACATCCCATATTTGATGCCACATTCTAATATAATGCTCACTAATTTTACAGCATGAAAGCTTGTGTAGTCTATAGTTACATGGCTTGTATTTTACTGAATCTTAAGTTATGTGTGGGTTGCGCCAAAGAGTACCTAACCATTAACACAACAGATGATGCAATTCAGGAACATTTAGGTTGGTTAGAAAGAGAAAGTATATTCTAATCTTCTATGTTTTGGAGTTGAATTCATTATTACATAAGCACTTTTATAAAAAAAAAAAATTGTCTCATAGGGCACGATTCTATTCAGCACAATGTAAATAGCGCCGAGAGTGAGCTCCCGTAGCTATTAAATACACCGCGCTGCCAAGTCCGACTAATGATTTCTTCTCTCATCCCTCTGGGGATGAGAGAAGAAATCCGACAAAAGTCCTGGCGCGAGGCTGTTTTCTGCCCTTCGCGCCTGGAAAACAGCCTCGCGCCGGGAAGTTAGGTCGGGGAATGCCCGTTATCGCACCTAAAAACCCTTTTTAAGGCGCGAGAACGAGCCTTCCCCGACCTAACAACGCGATGAATTGAATAGCTCCGGGATCTATCTCCCGGCGCTATTTACATCGCGTAGAATTGATTCGTGCCCATATAATCTCAAATAGGGGCACTCTAGGCTCTTACAGCACCAGGCAGCATTTGGAATGCTGTAATTCTTAAACTAATGTTACTGGTTAAAATGCAATGTACAGACTCCATTATCCCATCAATCTTGCAGTGACAGCACCATGTTATGGAATACATATGGGACAGATTCAATGTAGTACAACAGTTCATTGTATTACTTAGCATATTATTATTATTAAAGTATGCAGGCTACCACCTTATGCACGATGAGCTCATGGGTGCCATCTGGGAATGTACGGCCATCTTCTTGCATGAGGGGTATGAAGGAGAAGCCAAACAATTTCTTCTCACCCTTCTCCTTTGCTAAAAAATATAAACAATTGTTTAATTTGCATAGTCAGAATCTAAAACAAATATAATTTTAAAGAACATATCTCTTAGTCTCTAGCCTGTAATAGTAAACAGCTTTTATAGATATAGGAAGATAGGGAATTATAGAGTGGTGAGGAAATAGCGAATAGATGGTGAAAGCTGTACTTATAGAATAGGAATTACATTTATACATTTGTTGGGTGGCTCAATTGTAGGGTAAGAAAATGAAGGAGGCTCAATAATTAAGTGGTGAGGTATATGCATACGCAGCAAGAAAGACATATAGGAAAACCTAATAATGAAAAAGCAACTGTTTTGTAGCTAGTTCTGCAATCACTTTTAACTGGCTTTGGACTATATACGAAATGTACTCAAAGCAATCCAGTTATTGCGTATTTCAAGAGTGTGGAAATGCTGTGTCATGAGGGGATGTAGTAAAAATGTGGACATTTAAAATGTCAGCATTCAAAGAGTTGACAGTTATGATGTTGACAGTGTTAAAATGTCAACAAAGAACATGGCGCGTGTGATTATAAACATGTTCACAATGCTGACAAGTGAAACACCAACATTCTGCAGTGGAGGGTTAGGCTGCGGGAGGAGAGGTTAGGGGCCTAAGAGAGGGTTAGGCATACACACCACCACAACTGCTGCTGGAAATCATCATCAGATGACCGCTGGACCCGAAAGACAAAGCTGGATCCACTGGACTCACCATACCAGGTAAGTCACCGCTAGACCACCAGGGACATTTTGTCAACATTCTAATCATGTCGACATTTCATCAGCGTTGGCATGAAAAATGTCGACCTGGTCAATGTTGCCATTGTGAGCATGTCAACATTATGACTGGGTCGACATTCTCATCTCAACATTATGAATGTCAATATAATACATGTTCACAAAATATACCACACTCATCATGAGCAGGGTATGCATGTTTTAAGGGCTGCATGTAGTATACAGTATATATTGGCTCATCTTGGTGTTTCTACTGTAAAGCTGGGTACACACCATATTACAGTGCGACCCAGCAAAACGAAAACCAACGAAATAATACATTGCGCGCGCCGTACACACTGCATAATCCGCCGTATGATGCAGCAATATATCGTTACTTGCTGCATGTAACTGTACTACGTAGTTCATTGCATCGTTCAATTTGCCGTACAGGACAGCAGATGGGGTGATGCAAAGAACAACGGCTGGGAACGAGGGATTGGGCGTACACACTATTAGATGTGTATGATATATCGGTCAGATCAGCGTTGGAATGCTATATTTGTATGATACATCATATAGTTTGTACCTAGCTTTAGTTGTATGATAACATAAAATGAAGTTCAAGACATTGGAATGGGCTACTCCATTAGCATCTGAAACACTGTAGAGTTGGCTGCTTTAGGCAGCATGTGGATGTTGGTATTCTGCACTGCTATAGTTAAATAACAGATCAGGTCTAAAAAAACGCTGTTGTCAGTTAGTATTGTATACAAAGCCAGAAAGGCAAGCCTGGCATTTGCTAGAATGCCTGCTGTGCTTAACAAAATAAATGAGCTGGTCTGTGCGGTCAAATCTTTTGTTCAAATGACTCACTCCTCAGCCTTATGTGTATAATAGTCACTCACTGAGGCCACTTCATGATCTGCGCTTGTCCACCTAGTGCCCTTATCAGACTTTGACATCTTTAATTATGTATTAACAATTTGCATAAATAGAATGAAATAAAAAAAGGAAATATCCCCTAATAAAAGTCAGTTAACTTTCCTTCAACTCTTCATAAATTGGAGAAACAGAAGGAAAAATTATAGTAGACAATTCCATGATAGATCAATTATAAATGAGGTTTGAATAAAAAAAAATTAAAAAAGCTACTTTACTATATTCTCATTCTATTTGTTTACACAGTATAGTATACTTCCCTACCTCAGATTACAACTTGCTATATAAATAAATAAATAAATATATCTTACTGGAACAATGTCGGAATTCAAATCTGATATGTGCTCCTCTAAATTTATCCACAGGTATAGGAAGCTTTAGTAATTCGGCCCACCTGGGACTGTTGTTGTGATATAACACAAATGAATGGTACTCATGAGCGGTTGGTTCTCCTGAACCAAAAGATATATAATCCTAAGGAGAAAGAAAATAAAACTGGTTCCATGAATTCTGTAAAAAAAATAACTATGTTAATTACACAAATATTCCATAAAGAAGCAGTGTGGATATATAGCGATGCAAATCAGCGGCACTCGATGGACTTGTAACAGGCAGCAGAAGGAGCTGTTCACCACAACAGCTTTGAGTCAACGTTTCAGGATTTAATCTTTCATCAGGACACTGACAACAGATAAAATTCTGAAACGTTGACTTAAAGCTGTTGTAGTGAACAGTTCCTTCTGCTGCCTGTTACAAGTCCATCAAGTGCCGCAGATTTTCATCGCCACATTCCTTTCCCTCTGTGGGCACCATGGTAGACTATTATATGTAACCAAGCAAGAGGGCCGGATAAAGTAGTTCTTTATGATATATATATATATATACACATACATACATGCAGCCGTGGCCAAAAGCTTTGAGAATGACACAAATATTAGCTTGTCCAACAGTAAAGCATCCTGAGACCATTCATGTGTGGGTCTCACTCACAATTTTGCCTAAGAACACAGCATTGAATAAAGAATGGTACCAAAACATTATCCAAGAGCAACTTCTCCCAACCATCCAAGAACAGTTTGGTGACGAACAATGCCTTTTCCAGCATGATGGAGCACCTTGCCATAAGGCAAAAGTGATAACTAAGTGACTCGAGGAACAAAACATGTAAATTTGGGTCCATGGCCAGGAAACTCCCCAGACCTTAATCCCATTGAGGATGTTTGGTCAATGGGACAAACAAAAACCACAAATTCTGACAACTCCAAGCATTGATTAGGAAAGAATGGGCAGCCATCAGTCAGTATGTGGCCCAGAAGTTGGGCGAATTGCAGAGGTTTTGAAAAGAAGGGTCAACATTGCAAATATTGACTCTTTGCATAAACTTAATGTAATTGCCAATAAAAGCGTTAGACACTTATGAAATGCTTGCAATTTTACTTCAGTATACCATAGTAACATCTGCCAAAAAGGTCTAAAAACACTGAAGCAGCAAACTTTGTGAAAACCAATACTTTGTATTATTCTTAAAACTTTTGGCCACGACCGTATATACTGTATACATATATGTGTGTGTTTGCGCATGTATAATCATACATACATAGAGATATAAAACAGATTATTTATTTTGGCACTCACGTAGCCCTTAATAGATTATTTCCCCCGTCTTCCATAAATGGAGTAAATACAAACTTGATCAACAGCGGCACTCAGAGACTCCACAGCAGGTCAATAAACACTCTTAACATTATTCAAATGTTTCAGTGGCATACACCCCTGATGAAAGTTGGGTTGTTTATTCATCTGCTGTGGAGTCTCTGAGTGCTGTCATCGATGATTATATTTATATACAATTCGGTCCATATATATTTGGACACTGACAGAACTTTTGTTATTTTAGCCATTTACCAGAACATATTCAAGTTCGTTAAATAATGAATATTATTTTAAGGTGCAGACTGTAAGCTTTATTCTGGGTGGTAATCACATCTAAATTGGAGAAAGGGTCTAGAAATTACAGCTGTTTAATATGTAGCCCCCTCTTTTCAAGAGACCAAAAGTAATTGGGAAATTGACTCAAAAGCCGTTTCATGGACAGGTGTGAGCTAATCCTTTGTTTTTTCTTTATCTATTAAGCAGGCAAATGTCTGGAGATTATTCCAAGTGTGGCATTTGTATTTGGAAGCTGTTGCTGTGAACCCACAACATGCGTTGAAAGGAGCTCTTAATGCAAGTAAAACAGGCTATTCTTAGGCCGCAAAAAAAAAAAAAAATCCAACAGAAAGGTAGCTGAAGGCAGCATATGCCTAATGCTACATAAGACTCTGATTATGGGGGTTAGAGAAGTTCAGTGGACGTTTTTGTGTCAATCTGCCTTGTGATTGACAGGTCAGGCTGGTTTAAACAGCCTATCACAGGTTTTGGTAAGGGAGGGTCTTGGCTCCCATACTTAAAGAGAGGAAGCAGGGTTCACTTCCTCTTCTGTGACTTGAAAATTTCCACCCGTCCCTACCCAATTATTTGATGTACTGTTTTGCTATTTAACTTCTTTTTCAGTCATATTGTGAGGCGGAAAAGCATTGCTTCTCAGCGGCCCAACAGGGCGCGAGTGGTATTTGCGGGGCGCCTTCCTTTCCCAGGGCAAGTTGTCTCTGCCCTTAAAGGGGGACCTTGGCTTCTTCCTAGAGGTGGGGCTCAGTAGTACTAAGCCAAACAAAGGGCGGTGTAGCCTATCGTAACTCAGGTTGTGTCAGAGGCCTTCAGGTAGCCTCATTTACTAGTTTATCGTGGGCTAGAGCTTGGGAAGCCAATGCTTTTTTCTTCGCCACCAAAGAGATTGTAATTTAATAATCTTTGTTCAATTTTGATTCCACTTCAGTTGTCTGTGTCTTCATTCAAGTTAATTAAGGTAATAAACATCTGTGTAAGGATTAATTCCTCAGGGCATAGAGGGCTTAAGATAGTGGGAACATTAGGAGTGGCCAAATGAACAGTTTGGCCACTCCTAGAAAAGAAAATGCACTGGTGAGCTCAGTAACACAAAATGTCCTACATGTCCACGGAAGAAAACAGTGGTGGATGATTGCAGGATCCTTTCCATGGTAAAGAAAAGCGCCTTAACACCATCATGCCATGTGAAGAACACTCTCCAAGAGGTAGGCATTTCATTATCCAAGACTACCATAAAGCGAAGACTTCACAAGAGCAAATACAGAGCATTCAACACAAGGTGCAAACCACTCATAAGCCTCAAGAACAGCAAAGTTGTATGGGCGGGGCTTCACAGTATAGATGGGCAATGACCCAAAACATACTGCAAAAACACCCCAGGTGTTTTTTTTAAGGCAAAGAATACCCCTTTCACACTTAGCCTAAACACCTGGGTTTTTGCAGGTGCACGAGCACCGACCAGGGTCTAGACTATGTTTGAAAGGGGCCGACCCGGGTCAGAGTCCTGGGTCTGCAACCCTGCTCGGTAGCTGGGTTATTGCTGGGTCCAACCTGGGTTACCTCTATTCTGAATGGCATAACCAGGGTCGCGATGACATGGGTCATGCCTAAAAGGTTCCAATTTGCCTGCTCAGTGGTGCTAGGAGATGATAACTCCTAGCATCCAATGCTGTCTGACAGAAGACCCAGGTCACTGCAAGACCTGGGTCCGGTGTGAAGGGTGACGACCTGGGAATAACCCGGGTCGTCACTGATGTGTAAAAGGTGTAGCCCAGCTTCAAACCATGCACAGTGCCACAGGTCTGAGCCGGGTTGAAAGACCCAAGGACAACAAACAACTGAAGACAGCTGCAATAAAGACCCGGCAAAGCATAACAAAGAAAGAAATCCAGCATTTGATGATGTCCATGGGCTCAAGACTTCAGGCAATGACTGCAAAAAAATTTCCACATCGTATCCAAAATTAACATTTTATTGATGATTACTTTAATTTGTCCAATTACATTTGAGCCGCTGAAAATCAGGACATGTGTAGAAAAGTGTTTGCAATTCCTAAATGTTTCATAAAATATTTTTTTTCAACACCATGACTTAAAGCTGAAATTCTGCTTTTCAACTGCATCTCCATTGTGTCATGTAAAATCCATAGTGGTGACTTACACAGCCAAAATTATGTATATATATAAAAAAAAAAAATAAATCCATATCTTTCTTCTTAATTTTTTCATTTATTGTGTACGTTTCCTTTTCACTCTTCTGTGTTTGCTTTTTGTTGCAACTTTGGGGGTTTCTCTTCCCACTAAAGGCTGGAACACCACTGTGATGATTACATTTTGTTGTGGTTTTAGGTTTGATGAGGCCGACACCAGCACCATGGTTTTTGTTGCCATGCTGCCATGGTTTAGTTGCTGCAAGCGCCGTCCACCCACACCATGCTCCCTGTCTGGAGGCACTGATCTCTCTATATGCATCAGGCTCAGCAGGTGTTCTCCCCCCCCCCCCCCCTTGTTGGATGTGTACTGATACTATTTAGATATCTTTTATAATTTATTGGTGTATTCCTCATTATAGTTCATATAATTCACCAGGAGCAGTTATTTACTATTATATTTACTTTCACTGTTAGTGATTTGCATTGAATTATTTTGTTAGGTATTTTGAACTTGTCTGGATATGTTTAATAATATATTGGTATATTCATCATGTATTGAAATCATATGTAAAAAGAAATCTCCTGGTGCCAGTCAATAATAGGCGCCAATATAATAATTAGCTCTATACAATATCAACACCTTCCTAAAAAAGAGGAATGCCAATCCCCCCACAACAACTAGGCAAAACACACAAATAACGTGGCGCTGTGAGACAGAAATTGAGTCTAATAAACCTTTTACAAGTTGTATTAAAATAAGTATGTATAACATAGATCAATTACATATAAAGCAGCATGCATACAAGAAGTAACCATGCAAATATCGCTATATATAACTATACAGAAGTATCAGTTTCTGCACTTAATGTTTGTCAGTAATCAGGGCCGAAACTAGGGTATCTGTCACCCGGTGCAAGGCAGCAATTTTCCGCCCCCTCCCTTTCGTACCTGGATTTTGTCCTTGCTCCTCCATAAGGCAGTGCACTAGTCAGATGTCCCTGGTATAGTGACTTACATTATTCCACACACCATAATGCCCATTACACATTATGTCACACACTGTAATGCCTATTACCAAAGTGCCACTTACATATTTGCCCGACACCATTTTATGCCCCACAGTTAGGCTTCTAATTACTTTAAAATGACCTGCTCGTTGTCAGGGGTTTTATGCTCATTGCCAGGGGTTCCATGCTCGTTGCCAGGGGGGGGTTTCATGCTCATTGCTATGGGGGTTTATGCTCATTGCCATGGGGTTACATGCTCGTTGCCATGGGGTTTATGCTCATTGCCAGGGGTTACAATCTCGTTGCCAGGGGGTTTCATGCTCGTTGCTATGGGTTTTATGCTCGTTGCTATGGGGTTTCACGGGAACAGATGCAGCTTTCAGCATCTTCTCCCGGCACTTCTGGGAACGCTGTTTGCGTTGCGCTGGCCAAACAGACACTAGTCTGCATGGAATCTGCAGAAAATGGCAATCCAAAAATGGCCGCCACCAAGGAGGAGACAGACACTAGAGGTCCAGTAAGGACCTCTAGCATCTATCTCCTCCTTGGTGGCGGCCATTTTTGGATGGCCGTTTTCTGAATCTGCAGCCCCCAAGCCACCGCGAGTCAGCTGTTTTTCACCCCCTGCACTCCGGCACCTGGTGCACGTGCACCTCTAGCCCCTCCCTAGTTGCGGCCCTGCAGTAATAACAGTTCATATAGGGCGGACGGGGTAATTTTCAGACAGGGAACTCTGGGGTAAGTAACAGACAGCCACACTACTCCCACAGAAATCTAAATTCTGTCAAATAACCACCTTTATTTTCTGTTGGATGTTATTTTCCTACATCTGTATGCTTTGTGGGAAATTATTTGCCTATTCTGTTTACTGCAGCATTGGTTTCCTACATATAGCTAAAAAAATAATAAAAAAAATAGTGTCAATCTTTTCTCTAATTGTCTAGTCATACCAAGGTACAATTATGTCTTTTAATTACCCCAGTTGGTGCTCTTATAAGCCCTTTAAATTTCCCATGAAACAGCTGCCTGAAAATTTGGCAACAGGCTTATCGGAAAGCTTAACAACAGTGTGTGGGACAAACAGCCTCAGAAAGCTGCATCCACGGCACTCAGGTACAGCAGTACTGTGAGAAGCTGGTGCACACCGCTGTATGTACAGAGCGAACAGCAGACACTGTGCTAGGACCGTAGCAATTCCCTGCACAGCAGACCTTGTCTGGACGGGTGGTGTGTTCCTTCAGTTAATAAGAGCCCATTAGCCGCAAGAGTGCTTCTCTGAGAAAGTACCCATAATATTATCTTAAGGTACTGACACCTTTGCTTGGATTCCAATAACATTGAAGCTACAAATTGTACTGTGTCCCCCATTAGGAGTGGGATGCGGAGTTCACAGACTCACATCATTTGGCGGTGTGGAGTCTCTCCAGTCTCCAACCTTTCCCCCATTGGGAGAATGTTTTATAAGCAATTATTTTTGGCGGTCATAATATATGAACTGGTATTAAATACTGACAAGCATTAAGTGCAGAAACTGATACTCCTGTACCTCATATACAGTATATAGCAGTTTAAACTGTCGTTCTGCTGTGTCTTTAATATTTCTTGAGTGCTGCTGTTGTATGAAGTATATATATATATATATAAAGATTGTCTTAGACAAGGGCACTCTCCAAGTTGAAATGCAAATAACTGTTTAATTAGGCTACATATAGCCGTCCTCAATGCAAACCATGGGGCTGGTGCGGGTGTCGGTGGTGCGAATGATGAGGTGCCGATGGTTTTGGTAGTGCCACCGATGGTGACATCTAAAATGACGCAGCAGGTGGTAATAGAGACTACAAACGCTGGTAACGGGCGTCTCAGCCTTTGCACATCCTTGTTTGTTTTTTTTTCCACAGATATTATTGTGATAGATGACAAAATTATGTCTAATTCACCTGTATGATGTAATATCCTGAGGAAGGTCCGATATGGACCGAAACGTTGACATATATTTTGACATATATCTTGAAGACTTACTGTTTTTGCATTGAGGACGGCTATATGTAGCCTAATTAAACAGTTATTTGCATTTTACCTTGGAGAGTGCCCTTGTCTACGACAATCTTTTTGTATTTGGATCCTAAAAAAATCCTAGTGGCACCCCCACGTCGGCTGGCTAAGACAGGTGTAGGTGCAAGTCATCTGAATTTATATTATATATATATATATATATATATATATATATATATATATATATTAGGGGTGAGCGGGTTCAGATTTCTGAAATCCGAACCCCCCCGAGCCCCCCCCGATCCGAGTCCGATCCGAGTCAGGCTCGACTTTTCCCGCCTGACTCGGATCCGAAATCGAGGCAAAACGTCATCATCCCGCCTTCCGAGTCTCGCGGGTTTTGGATACTATATAAGGTACCCGCGTCGGCGCCATTTTCTCACTCGGCTGTGGACAGTGAAGAGGGAGGGTGGGAGTTAGGGCTGTGTAGTGTAGTGTAGTGTAGTGCTGCTGTTGTCCACTACTTCAAAGTCCATAGGGGCTGGCTGTGTTGTGCTGTGCTGCTGTTGTTAATAGGGGCTGTGTCCACTACTTCAAAGTCCATAGGGGCTGGCTGGACTGTGTTGTGCAGTCAGTTCTCCATAGGGGCTGTGTCCACTCCAAAGTCCTGTGCAGTGTCCCAGTCCTAAAGGGGTGCTGTAGTGTTGTCCAGGGGGTGCTCTGTCCATCAGGGGTGCTCCCCCCAAGTGCTAAAATAATAATATATTTTCTGTGTTTGTGAATTGTGTGCGCAGTAGCCGCACGTGCATCAACAAAGTAGTGCCAAGCGTGCGCCTGTGTCATAAGTAAAGGGCCGGCTGGCTTGACCGTTAAAGGGTGCTGTAACCCCCAAAGTACACTCCAGTCCAAACCAAAAAAAAAATTATTTTCTGTGTTTGTGAATTGTGTGCGCAGTAGCCGCACGTGCATCAACAAAGTAGTGCCAAGCGTGCGCCTGTGTCATAAGTAATGGGCCGGCTGGCTTGACCGTTAAAGGGTGCTGTAACCCCCAAAGTACACTCCAAACCAAAAAAATATATATTTTCTGTGTTTGTGAATTGTGTGCACAGTAGCCGCACGTGCATCAACAAAGGAGCAGCGCCAAGCGTGCGCCTGTGTCCCATAAGTAAAGAGCCGGCTGGCTCATTTCTTAAAGGCTGGTGTAACCCACAAAGTGCACTACTCTCCAGCAAGAATAAAAAAATATTTTCTGTGTTTAGCCGCACGTATATATCAAATCGATATAACATAAATGGAGGACCAAACTTTCTCCGATAAAAATAAAATAGAGAAAGATCAAGAACCACTTCCTCCTAGTGCTGAAGCTGCTGCCACTAGTCATGACATAGATGATAACATGCCATCAACGTCGTCTGCCAAGGGCGATGCCCAATGTCATAATAGAGGGCACATACAATCCCAAATGACAAAGTTCAGGAAAATGACCTTGAAAAAAACATTTAAATCAGCTGAAGAGAAACGTAAACTTGCCAATATGCCATTTACGACACGGAGTGGCAAGGAACGGCTAAGGTCGATCCCTAGTATGTTCATGACTAGTGGTTCAGCTTCACATGACGATGGAAGCCCTCCTCCCACTAAAAAAATCAAAAGAGTTAAGCTGGCAAAAGCACAGCGAAGAACTGTGCTTTCTAAGAAGATATCACAAATCCCCAAGGAGAGTCCCAGTGTGGTGGTGGTTGCGATGCCTGACCTTCCCAGCACTGGACGGGAAGAGGTGGCTCTTTCCACCATTTGCACGCCTCCTGCAAGTGCTGAAAGGAGCACCCACAGTCCACTTGCTGATATGCAAATTGAAGATGTCACTGTTGAAGTACAACAGGATGAGGATACTGGTGTAGCTGACGCTGAGGAGGAAGTTGGCGAGGAGGATTCTGATGGTGATGTGGTTTGTTTAAATCAGGCTCCGGGGGAGACAGTTGTTGTCCGTGGGATGAAAAAGCCCATCACGGTCATGCCTGGGCAGAAGACCAAACATTCCACCTCTTTGGTCTGGCAATATTTCTATCCAAATCCGGACAACAACTGTCTTGCCATATGTACCTTATGTAAAGGTGGAATAAGTAGGGGTAGGGACGTTAACCACCTAGGAACATCCTCCCTTATACGGCACCTGCAGCGCGTTCATAATAAGTTACTGTCAAGTTCAGAAACTTTGGCTAAGACAGTAAGCAGTCCAGGGACACCTAAATCCCGTTGTCCTGTTGTATCCAAGCGCCTGCAAACCACACCGTCAACTCCCTCCTCGTCAATTTCCTCCTTAGTCAGGATCGGAAGTAGTCCTGCAGGCCATGTCACTGGCATGACTGACTCTCCTATCCCGGATTCCTCCGGAGGATCCTGCATTGCTACGCCTCCTGCTGCTGCTGCTGGGAGTCGTTCATCATCCCAGAGAGGAAGTAGGAACACCACTACTTTTACTAAACAATTGACCCTCCAACAGTCCTTAGCGAGGAGGATGAAGTACGACAGCAGTCATCCTGAAGCCAAACGTATAACTGAGGCCTTGACTGCTATGTTGGTGTTAGACGTGCGTCCGGTATCCGCCATTAGTGCAGTGGGATTTAGACAATTGCTGGAGGTAGTGTGTCCCCGGTTCCAAATCCCGTCTAGATTCCACTTCACTAGGCAGGCGATACCGAGACTGTACAGAAACGTCAGAAAAAGTGTCCTCAGTGTCCTGAAAAATGCCATTGTACCCAATGTCCACTTAACCACGGACATGTGGACAAGTGGAACAGGGCAGACTAAGGACTATATGACTGTGACAGCCCACTGGGTAGATGTATCACCTTACGCAGCAACAGCAGCAGCGTCACCAGACGCAGCATCTCAGAAACGCCAGCTCGTTCCAAGGCAGGCTACGCTGTGTATCACCGGTTTCAGTAAGAGGCACACCGCCGACAACCTCTTAGAGAAACTGAGGGAAATCATCGCCCAGTGGCTTACCCCACTTAGACTCTCCTGGGGATTTGTGATATCTGACAACGCCACCAATATTGTGCGGGCATTACATCTGGGCAAATTCCAGCACGTCCCATGTTTTGCTCACACAATAAACTTGGTGGTGCAGAATTTTCTGAAAAGCGACAGGGGCGTGCAGGAGACGCTTTGGGTGGCCCGAAAAATTTCAGCCCACTTTCGCCATTCAGCGACTGCGTGCCGAAGACTGGAGCACCAGCAAACACTCTTGAACCTGCCCCGCCATCACCTGAAGCAAGAGGTTGTGACGCGGTGGAACTCAACCCTCTATATGCTTCAGAGGATGGAGGAGCAGCAAAAGGCCATTCAAGCCTATACATCCACCTATGACATAGGCAAAGGAGGGGATATGCACCTGACTCAAGTGCAGTGGAGAATGATTTCCGTGTTGTGCAAGGTTCTCCAGCCCTTCGAACTTGCCACACGTGAAGTCAGTTCAGACACTGCCAGCATGAGTCAGGTCATTCCCCTCATCAGGCTTTTGCAGAAGCAGCTGGAGAAAGTGAAGGAGGAGCTAAGACAGAGCGATTCCGCTTGGCATGTGGGACTTGTGGATGAAGCCCTTCATTCGCTTTGCCAGGATTCCAGGGTGGTCAATCTGTTGAAATCAGACCACTACATTTTGGCCACCGTGCTCGATCCTAGGTTTAAAGCCTATGTGGTGTCTCTCTTTCCAGCCGACACAAGCCTGCAGAGGTGCAAAGACCTGCTGGTGAACACACTGTCAGCTGAAGCGGAACGTGACACGTCAACAGCTCCTTCTTCATTTTCTCCCGCAACTGGGGCTGCCAGGAAAAAACTTAGGTATCCTAAGAAACCCGCTGGCGGTGATGCAGGGCAGGCAGGACCAAGTTTGGACATCTGGTCCGGACTGAAGGACCTGGCAACAATTTCTGACATGTCTACTGTCACTGCATATGATACTGTCACCATTGACAGAATGGTGGAGGATTACATCGGTGACAGCATCCAAGTAGGCATGTCAGACAGTCCATACCTGTACTGGCAGGAAAAAGAGGCAATTTGGAGGCCCCTGTACAAACTGGCTCTATTTTACCTGAGTTGCCCCCCTTCCAGTGTGTACTCCGAAAGAGTGTTTAGTGCAGCCGGGAACCCTGTCAGCGAAAGGCGTAGGAGGTTGCTTCCACAGAATATGGAGAAGATGATGTTCATCAAAATTAATTATCAGCTCTTCCAGGGAGACCAGCCTCCAGAACGTACAGAGGGACCTGTGGTGGTGGATTCAAGTGGGGACGAGTTAATACTTTGTGAGGATGAGGATGTACACACTGAAGAGGGTGAGGAATCAGTGGATGAGGAGGATGAGGATGACATCTTGCCTCCGTAGAGCCAGTTTGTGCAGGGACACATTAATTGCCAGCTTGTTTTGTGGGGACCCAAATGAACCAATCATTTCAGCCACAGTTGTGTGGCAGACCCTGGCGCTGAAATGATTGGTTTGTTAAAGTGTGCATGTCCTGTTTATACAACATAAGGGTGGGTGGGAGGGCCCAAAGACAATTCCATCTTGCACCTCTTTTTTTTCTTTGCATTATGTACAGTTTGGGGCCTAGTTTTTCAAACTGCCATCCTGTCTGCCACTGCAGTATCACGCCTAGATGGGTCACGTGTTTGTGCCGCCCACTCGTGTCGCTTAGCATAGTCATCCAGCTACCTCGGTGCAACCTTTTGGGCACAAAAACACTATTGTGAGGTGTGAGGTGTTCAGAATAGACTGGAAATGAGTGGAAATTAAGGTTATTGAGGTTAATAATAGCATAGGGGCAGAAAAACCTACAAATTCTGTGATTTTAGCTGTTTTTATGCTTTTTTTAAAAAAAATACAGATCCAAAACACAAAACCCAGAACCCAAAACACAGAAGGGTGGTTTTGGCAAAACCAATCCAGATCCAAAACACAAAGAAAGATCCAGATCCAAAACACGAAAAGTGGCCGGTGCACACCCCTAATATATATATACACATACACACAGATTTTACATATTTAAAGATTGAGTGTTTCATGGCATACATCACTCATACAGGTGTTTATCTGCCCAAAAACCATTGTATAAGTTGTTCAGTGACTCTAAAACCACAAGATTATGGAATGTTCAGAGATGCATCATATAATTACTGCTAGTTTTACAGGGACAGTATTTATGCATCTCATGTATCACTGTTGGTGGAATAGGTTACAGAAAAATATTAAGTATTCAAACTTCTAAAATGATCTCAGCATGCTAGTTCAATCTATTACCCCTTTATAGCTGAACCAGTCCAGAAATGGAGTGGGTCAAGACCTTGGACTTTGCAAATATCTAATTTTGCTTTTATTTGACCAATGGCTTCTCTATATGAAAGCAGTTTACAATGTTTACAATGTCCTCCTATGGGTTGCGATGTCATTAAAGCAACTGTATCTTGACATAAAATGCTTTATCAGGACATTTCATACAAATTCTCCCCAGACATGGGAATGATCAAATAAAGCAAGCTGTTATTATGCAGATCATAGAATGCAGAGGTGACTTCTAGTATTCTTACATTTTACAGCATTAGGTGCATTACTTGCAATAAATTATGTTGAGTAGTAGTAGTTTTAGAAAAATAAATAAAACATTTTAATTATTTCATATTACATATTTTTACTTATAATATTGTGTATTTTTTTAAAATCTCTTTATTGGCTTTTTTAAGAATTACAAAAACATTTATGCAAACATTGCGAAGGAAGATACATGTTCATATGCATATAAATGAGCTGGAGAGAAAATTAACTTGTCAGCAATGTTGAATAAAGAAGTAATTAAATATGTAGAAGTCTCCCATGATGAACCATAATCACGAACAGAGTTATGATGTGTAGTAAATGAACATTGTATATTACAGATGTATTAGAAACTCCCCAATACGAACATATGAATAAATACTTTGAAAAACAGAAGATTAAGAGAAGGATTCCATATAATAGACCACGTTACAATAAACGGCAATAAAAGGAAAAGAAAGAAAACACAAAAAGAAAAGAAGAAGAAGCCTGACGCAACCCATGAATGAATAACAATATTGTCTAGAATGCCAACACAACTTGTAGAGCTAAGCGATTTTCAGCAGGGGCCGGCAGAATAAGGGCTGTTGGATAATCTCAGAAATAGAAGCTAATTAGTCGTTTCAAAAACCTTCAAGATGTCCTGCTGAGTCTCCAGGGATAAATATTCTATAAATGGTCCCCACTTATCATAGCATTTCTCCACACCTTTTTCTATATCAGTTATAAGTTGTTCATCTTTCAAAGTGTAGAAGTTCTAGGAGAGAGCATTGGACATCTGCTAATGTGGGGGGTGCAGGACAGATGCTTTTTCTTCAGAATAACTTTCTTTGCCACGTTGAGAATCATCGTTAGAAGTGGGAGTAACTTGAGTTTAACTTATAGTTTTGTGTTAAATGTTCTATATTCTTTTTCTTGATGAAAGGAAAGCACTTCACAGATACCTTATTATGAGCAGATTCTGTCTATATGTTACAGGCTGCAGTGCATGAGGATGGGGCTAAGGAACCAGAAGAGTATGGGTGGTGATTATGTATCGGCAACAGTGTCAATTTTGGGCACACTAAAGAGATTTGAGCTATTGGAAAGTCTTGTCTGAAATTAGTTTGGTTTTAGCAGTTCTGGCATGTTAAGGGTGGATTGCTGGCTTTGCTTAATGAGCCCCAATGTTCCAATAGGAGATGTAGGCTTATATGTTATTATAAATTTATGACTAGCCCTGAGTGCATTATTGGCAGTGTAAGCTCTGGTTTACGAAATTAAGATGGAGGCATGAAAAATGAAACAGGTAATATTTCTGACACTGACATGACTCGTTATTTACCAAAGTGCTTCCCTGAAAAGATATAACATGGGAAGCTCAAATGCCTAAAGAATGAAAACTCTAAACTAATAACAATGCCATAAAATAGCATACCTACTTTTAGCAGTTTTAGATATTCAAAATTCAAGTATCTGTCTAAGGCCCGTATTCAATTAGAGGAGAAGAGCTGCGATCGGTGAAAAGTTTTAACACTTCTATTTTTGAAAGCATTCTTACTTTGCAGCATTTTTTCCACTCCTACGTAAAACTTTTGCACAGAACGGGCGTTTCGGCATTCCAGAACCTCCTGTCTGTGCAGATTGAAGTACAGTTACTATAGGGGCTGGACAATGTACATCCCTGCACATTCTTCCACCACAATGCTCCAGACCTTGGCGACTTCACCATGGAGTGGGGCTAAACAGGGTACTAGATGCAGTAACTGGACCACCTTTCAGTTTGTGTGCATGACCGCGGATCTCATAGGATGCTCCTCCTTCGTCTGGCTGTTTGTACAGGCTGTGTGCTACCTGGACATCCTGGCCGACTCCGCTATCCTTTGCAGCGGTGTAGTCTGCTCCCTGTCAGACCACTCTCCTGGACTGGCCGCTTCACTGCCTACGGATCTGTAAATCACAGAGCTTGTCTGGCCTGCTGCAGTGGATACACAGAACCAGCCAGCCAGCCTCTCTTTCCTTCTTGGGAGACTCAAGTCCTTCTGCATAACTGTGAGTCTATTTACTTTATCTGGTTTCCTGAATATCAACTGTGTCTGTCCTGCGGAGCTGTCAGCAGTGTACTTTCCCTGAGACCACTCTACTCCCCTGCTATTTCCCTGTGTGGGCACTCCCAAGCTCAGTCACCCTGTTGTGCCTCTGTATGTTCACATAACAGGTGCTGCAAAACTTTGAGCCAGTGCATCCAACACACTGAAAGGGGGTCTCTCATAACCTAGGCACCATTGCCCCTCCACTCCTATTGCCCTCCATTGGCATCATAAGGAGGAGTGGATCCCGTTCAGCTGGCCCCTTTATTGTGTATGTGTGTGTAGTCAAACTCTGGAGTATATCCAAGTACGTCAGGAAAGACTCTGCCTCACCTGACCGCACATCACTGAATATATATATTTTGGTTTTGGGTCTGAATCTCCTTGTGTTTTGGATCTGGATTGGTTTTGCCAAAACCGTCTTTGCGGGTTTTGTTGTTGTATCTGTATTTTTTTGGAAAAAAAATCATAAAAATTGCTAAAATCACATAATTTAGGCCTGTTTTTGTTCCTACAGTATTATTAACCTCAATAACATTTATTTCCAGTAATTTCCAGTCAATTTTGACCACCTCACAATATTGCTTTTTTTCATCTAGTTTAGGGTCAAAAGGTTGCATCCAGCTAGCTAGCTGACTAAGCTAAGCGACAGCAGTGGGCGGCACTTACATGTGGCAGTTCACCTTCACACATGGCACAGAGTGGCATTGCAGTGGTAGACAGGATGGCAGTTTAATAAACTATACGACCCCTAGGAATTTTAAAAACCAAGAATGTTTTCCTTAACTAGGTCAGAGGCCGGATGGAGTTGGACTATGTTTATGTACTGAAGACAGGGAAAGGACGGAAAGATTGATTAGCTTTTAATTTATTTAATTTAATGCTTTGATTCTTTAAAAAAATTATGAATGAAGATCAATCTAGGATCAAGTTCTTCAGTTCCTAAAAAGACTTTTTTGATCTGGAGGAGGATTTTTTAATTTTTTATACTTCACTATCTAATAAAAAAAATGAGGTGCCTTGCTTGTTGAGGTGCTGCTAGAACATACTGTAAACAGATGGTTACTAGTTTGTACTCAGGGAGGATGTTAGGGATAATGGGACCAAGACTTGCTGTTTACATAAGAGGAAAGCAGCCTGTAGTTCTCTGGCTGAATTAGAACTCCCAGTATCTGTGATGTTTGCTGGGCCTACTGGGAGTTATTTGTCAACAACAAGTGGCGTGCTTCAGGTTACCTCAGCCTGTTTTACGCACTGTATGTACCATGTAAATATATTTGTATGTAACAAATATACACAACTAATTTTTGTATTAAACGTATTTGCAGTGCACTTTTATTGCACACATCCTGAAAGGAAGATGCTCTGTGCTGCTGCTCATATTTGCCCACCCCATCAATTTGGTGGTTCAGAATCTTCTTTAAAAAAAATGAAAGGGGCATGCAGGAGATGCTGTCTGTGGCAATTACAATTTCTGGACATTCATAAACCATAAAATTAAAAATGTTAATGCGCCAAGCAATGCCCCAAACAGCACATAATGCAAAATAAAGAGGTACAAGTTGGAATTGTCCTTGGGCCCTCCAACCCATCCTTATGTTGTATATATGAATGAAACAGGACATACACAGTTTAAAAAACCAATAACTTCAGCGACAGGGACTGCCACTTGTGGCTGAAATGATTGGTTTGTTAGACCCCCCCACAAAACAAGCTGCCAATGCACAGTGGACATTGGTGGCAATGATCCCATACAAAAACTGGCTTTACAACATAGGTAAGATCAGATGTCGTCATCATCATCCCCATCAGTGTGTCCTCTTCTTCACACAATATTAAATCATCCCCGCTGGAATCCACCATTACAGGCGCTTCTTTATTTTTTTGACTTAATTGCTGGTGACGGTCTTCCTCGTGAAATTTGTAATTCATTTTGTTGAACATCATCTTTTCCACATTTGGGGAAGTTACCTCCTACGCCGATCACTGACAAGTTTCCGTTTGCGCTGAAAACTCTTTCAGAGGTCACACTGGAGGGTGGGCAACTTAAGTAAAACAAAGTCAGTTTGTGTAAGGGACTCCAAATTGCGTCTTTTTCCTGCCAGTAGTGAAACGGACTGTGTGACATGCCTATTTGGATGCTATCCCTAAAATAATCATCTACCATTCTCTGAATGGTGACCGTATCAGACAAAGTCACGGTAGACATGTCACTAATTGTACGCAGTTCTTTCAGACCCAACCAGATGTCATTAGGTTTTGTTGACTGATCTGCATCACCACGAGCAGTGAGTCTCTGAGGAAAATGTAGTTATTTCCTGGCAGCCGCAAAAACTGAAGGAGGAGATGCTGCCGTGTCATGTGCCGCTTGAGCTGACAATTTTTTCGCCAAAAGCTCTATGCATCTTTTCATATTTATGTCCGTCCAAAAGAAAGGCGCAAGGTATGACTTAAACCTAGGATCAAGTATGGTCGCCAAAATATAGTGATCTGATTTCAAGAGATTGAACCCTTGGATCCTGGCGAAGCGAATGAAGGGCTTGATCTACAAGTCCAACATACTTAGCAGAATCACTCCATTTCAGCACCTCCTTCAGTTTCTCCAGCTGTTTTTGTAAAAGTCTGATTAGGGGAATGACCTGACTCAAGCTGGCAGTGTCTGAACTAACTTCACATGTGGCAAGTTCCAAGGGTTTGAGAACCTTGCACAACATGGAAATTACTCTCCACTGCGCTTGACTAAGGTGCATTCCTGCTTCTTTCCCAATGTCATAGGCTGTAGTGTAGCCTTGGATGGCCTTTTGCTGCTCCTCCATCCGCTGAAGCATATAGAGGGTAGAATTACAGCTAGTTACTACCTCTTGCTTCCGCTGATGGCAGGGCAAATTCAACAGTTCTCGCAGGTGCTGCAATCTTCGACACGCAGTTGCTGAATGTCGAAAAATGTCACAAAATCTTTTGGGCCACCAGGAGCATCTCCTGCATGCCCCTGTCATTTTAAAAAAAATGTTGCACCACCAAATTAAGTGTGTGAGCAAAACATGGGATGTGTTCGAATTCGCCCAGATGTAATGCTCGCACAATATTGGTGGCATTGTCAGAATTCACAAATCCCGAAGAGAGTCCAAGTGGGGTAAGCCATTTTGCAATGATTTCCCTGAGTTTTTCTAAGAGGTACTCAGCAGTATGTCTCTTACTGAAACCGGTGATACACAGAGTAGCCTGCCTCTGAATGAGCTGGCATTTGTTGCTGCTGTTTGCACTGTTGGAGGCAATACACCTACCCAGTGGGCTGTTACAGTCATGTAATCTTTAGTTTGCCCTGTCCCACTTGTCCACATATCTGTGGTTAAATGGACAGTGGGCACAACAGCATTTTGGAGGACATTAATAAGGTTTTTTTTAATGTCCTTGTAAAGATAGGAAATTGCTATTCTAGAGAAGTGGAATATAGAAGGGACATGGTAGCGGGGACACAGGACCTAAATTAACTGTCTAAAACCCACTGCATTAATGGCGGATACTGGACACACATCTAATACCAGCATAGCTGTTATGGCATCAATAATCCACTGTGCAACTGGGTGTCTGCTGTCATACTTGTTCCCCATTGCAAAGGATTATTTGACAGTCAATTGTTTGGTTAAACTACTAATAATAGTCTTCTTCCTGGTTCCCTTCTGGGATGAAGATCCACTCACAGCAGCAGCAACAACAGGCGTACTCAAGGATCCTTCTGAGGAACC
Organism: Taudactylus pleione; assembly: GCA_031769625.1. Classification (NCBI taxonomy): domain Eukaryota; kingdom Metazoa; phylum Chordata; class Amphibia; order Anura; family Myobatrachidae; genus Taudactylus; species Taudactylus pleione. The sequence goes on along the minus strand of JAUIMM010000040.1, from coordinate 24,465,725 downwards.
ACGGATAGGAGAGGAGTCAGTCATTCTTATGAAATTGGATGCAGGACTACTTCCGATCACGATTGAGGATGTTGATGATGATGCAGGTGTTGGTGGTGGAGACTGCAGGCGCTTGGATCCAGAGAGAAGGGAGCAGCTAGGTGACACTGGACTGATTTATGTTATTTTTTTTTAGCCAAAATTTCTAAATTTGAAAAACACTTTTCAATTTGATGAATGTGCTGCAAGTGACGTAACAGGGAGGAGGTTCCTAGATGGTTAGGGTCCTTACCTCTACTCACTCTTGCTTGGCAAACGTTACAGATGGCTTGACAACTGTTGTCCGGATTTGGATGGAAATGATTCCACACATGAGCAGTGGATTTTTGGTCCTTTGCCCAGGCATGACAACAATGGGCTTTTTCCTACCATGGGCAACAACTGTTGCCTAATTTACAGTTTTTACACAAACATCCTCGGCATCAACATCCTCATCATCATCAACAACATCCTTGTTAGCCCCAACTACAGAAATATCCTCCTGGTGCAATTCCACAGAAGCATCCTCGATTTTTACGTCAGCATGTTGACTTGTGCTCCTCATCCCCACATTTGCAGAGGGCACACAAATGGTGGAAGAAGGATCCTCTTCAAGTACAGTATTAGAAAGGTCAGGCTCACACATGGCAACAGCGGACACACTTGGACTCTCCTCGGGGATCTGTTACTTTTCTGAGCACACAGTTGGTTCATGTGCCTTAGCGATTTTCATTTTTTTAACACTTCTACAAGGAGAAGGGCTTACATCATCATAAGATGCAGAACCACCAGTCATAAATGAAGGCCTTATCCTTTACTTGCCACTTTGTGTAGTAAATGGCATATTGCCAAATTTTTGTTTTTCTGCAGCTAACTTAGCTTTTAATTTTGTTTTCTTTAACGCTGTAAAACATTGCTTGCTTGATTTTAGATGCCTTGACTTAAGCCCTGTATGCTCTTGGGCATCGGTTTTAGTAGATAATGTAGATGGACTAGTATCATCATGACTGGTGGCACTGGCAGTAGCTCCACCACTAGTATGTGGTTCCTGCTCTCCTCTCAACTGATCGTTCTCCATATTAACAAACACAAATTAAGTGGGGTACAGCACACACGTCAATTTGTACCAATTTAAAATATTACACTGCGGTATCAACGACCTACAGTGTGACAATATTTTTTACGAATACACTGCGTTTTCCACTTATAGTGTCACAGTATTTTTTAGGAATACACTGCGTTTTTCACATACAGTGTGACAATATTTTTTACGAATACACTGCATTTTCCACTTAGTGTGACAATATTTTTTACGAATACACTGTTTTCCACTTACAGTGTGACAATATTTTTTATGAATACACTGCGTTTTCCACTTATGGCCGTATTCAATTAGGTGCGAAAAGCCAAGATCCGCAAAAAAGTTTCGACAATTGCAACTTTTTGCCTGACGGAAACTTAGCTCCGTATTCAATTCCAAATACTTTTCGCGCACGCAGAAAATTAATGCAATGTAATAGGCGAAAAAGATTGCCTCTGAATAGCAGGAGATAAGAAGTGCATTTTTTAAAATTTTGGGCTGCAAAGGTGGGGAAACCACTCAGAACCTGTGGGACAGCCTCCCAAAGGATAATTGCATCGCAAAATCCCTAAAAAAAAAAAAAAAAAGGGAGGAACACCCGAAAAACGTACTTTCATTTTGGGGACGAGAAAGTACAAAGTGGGGGTACAAGCATAAAAGTAGCGAAATACACTTTTTGGGGGTCTGCAAGTATGTGAGGTGCTTTTAGGATTGCAGGTGTTTTAACAGGTGCATTTTTCATGTCATTTAATAGTTCACTTTAGCGACTTTAAAATATGCTAGCACATTTTCAAGTACGGTAACCCAAATTTGACAGGACCACTTATTTTCACCAAAAAAAAATACTGCTTACATTCTTCACCACTTGTGCAAAGATGCAAATAAGCCGATATTGACACAAGTTAAGTACCCCAAATTGCTTTAGTAGGGCTATTCCGGCACATCTGCAGTGATCCCCAATGTTAGTGCATCTTTTTTGTTGGATCAGGCTGATTTCCCCAATTCTGGCAGCACTTTCTGCCTGTTTCACATTCGCCGGGTCCAGTTTTCGCGTCTTTTGGAATTAAATACGGCGAATAGCGTGGGCGCGTACAAAAAGTTTTTGCATCCAAAACACACGATGTCGGCAAAAAGTACGGCATGCAAAACTTTTCCGCGGGTGCAAAACTATTTGAATACTGCTCTTCGTGTGAATATTTTTTACGAATACACTGCATTTTCCACTTATAGTGTGACAATATTTTTTACAAATACACTGCATTTTCCACTTACTGTGACAATATTTTTTGCGAATACACTGCGTTTTCCACTTAGTGACAATATTTTTTACGACTACACTGCGTTTTCCACTTACTGTGACAATATTTTTTATGAATACCCTGCGTTTTCCACTTAGTGACAATATTTTTTACGACTACACTGCGGTTTCCACTTACAGTGTGACAATATTTTTTACGACTACACTGCGTTTTCCACTTACAATGTGAATATTTTTTACGAATACACTGCGTTTTCCAGTTACAGTGTGACAATATTTTTTACGAATAGACCCCTGCAGCCCCTGCCCCTGGATGGACACAGCAGCCCCTGCTCTGGATGGACACAGCAGCACCTTCCCTGGATGGACACAGCAGCCCCTTCCCTAGATGGACACAGCAGCCCCTTCCCTAGATGGACACAACAACCTCTGGATGGACACAGCAACCCCTGGATGGACACAGCAGACCCTGCCCTGTATGGACACAGCAATCCCTGGATGGACACTGCAGCCTCTGGATGGACACAGCAGCCCCTGCCCCAGATGGACACAACAACCTCTGGCTGGACACAGCAGCCCCTGGATGGACACAGCAGCCACTGCCCCTGGTTGGACACAGCAACCCCTGGATGGACACAGCAGACCCTGGATGGACACAGCAGCCCCTCTTGGATGAAGCATAGCCCTGACAGCCCGGGACTCAGCAAGCAAATGGCGCCGATCACTGTGGGTGAGGGACTTCTACACAATCCAAAACCCACGAGAATCCGTCAGTGGGATATGATGACGTTTTGCCTCGCTTGGAGATCCCAGTCAGACGGGGAAACCCCGAGCCGTACTCGGACCCGCTCATCACTAATATATATATATATATATATATATTTTTTTTTTTTTTTATTAGGGATGTGCAGGCTCGGATAGGTTCGAATCCGCACGCAGAGTTCAGATTTTTCCCTCCGACAATCGGGTTACAGAAAGAGGCAAATAGACTAGTGGTGACCAGTTTTCAGTGAGCCTGTCATGTCAGACTGATTGCAAAGAGCAAACCCAGATGATGATTGCAATTAGCATATGACAATAGTATCATAAGAGTTGATAATTGCAAATCAGTCTGACTGTGATAAGCATGTCCAGTCAACAGTTTCATTGCAAATAGAATATGAACAGTAGAATCAAAGATGGTGTCCCAATGATTGCTACTGCGGCACCACACAGGCCAGCATGCCCTGCCACAGATGTGTGCTCTTAAGGTGCATATACATTAGCAGAGCCTCCGTCATGAGGGGACTGCCAAGACTGGAGTCCCGGATCAGGACAAAATGGGGCCCTCCCCTGGCTCCTACCACCCCAGGCCACCGGGAGCTCAGGACAGTTCCAAGAGCTCCCCTCAGTGGCTTAACAGGCCCACAGCCCCTGTCTCCCCCATGTCGGGTCAATTCTACAGGCCCGGTGACAGGGGCATAACATGTACAATAAAGGATTTTTTTTTAAATTCGGCGCAGCACGCGTGACATCGCACCGTACTGCTGAAAGTAGCCGTGAGGTGAAGACGAGCAGCTGCCAAGGTAAGGTAACTGACTGATGCTGGTTGAGATACACAGGCTGGGGCTGGCTGGAAGCACACAGGCTGGGGCTGACTGGAAGCACACAGGCTGGGGTTGGCTGGTAACACAAAAGGGGGGGCTGGCTGGTGACACAAAAGGAGGGGCTGGCTGGAGACACAAAAGGGGGGGCTGGCTGGAGACACAAAAGGGGGGGCTGGCTGGTGACACAAAAGATGGGGCTGGCAGGTGACACAAAAAGGGGGCTGGCTGCGGAGAAAGAAAGGGGCGCTGGCTGGGGAGACAGAAGAGGGTGCTGGCTGGGGAGACAGAAGGGGGTGCTGGCTGGGGAGACAGAAGGGGGTGCTGGCTGGGGAGACAGAAGGGGGTGCTGGCTGGGGAGACAGAAGGGGGTGCTGGCTAGGAAGACAGAAGGGGGTGCTGGCTGGGAAGACAGAAGGGGGTGCTGGCTGGGAAGACAGAAGGGGGTGCTGGCTGGGAAGACAGAAGGGGGTGCTGGCTGGGAAGACAGAAGGGGGTGCTGGCTGGGAAGACAGAAGGGGGTGCTGGCTGGGAAGACAGAAGGGGGTGCTGGCTGGGAAGACAGAAGGGGGTGCTGGCTTTGGACATAAAAGGGGTGCTGGCTGGGGACACACAAGCTGGAGGTGGCTGGTGACATAAAAGGGGTGCTGGGTGGGGAGACAGAATAGGGCTGGCTGGAGATGGAGAGACATTGCAGGGTTCAGAGTAGCAGAAATACAGGGGGAAAGGTTGTCTATTTTGTCAGTCCCGGGCCCCACAATTTCTGATGGCAGCCGTGCACACCAGACAAGTTTACCCAAATCCGACGGATCAGAACGACAAATCGTTAAAATCTTTAAGCGTGTACGCACTATGTTGTGCGGTGCGCACTCCCGTGGGGTCGTCAGCTGCATCGTCTACCTGACTATGCAGCTGATGACCCCCAAGCAGTGGGACAGACCCTTTTTACACTGAGGCGTCAAACCGGGGTGTTCCCGGGTCAGCACCGTTCACACGGGAGCGGGGTCTGCAGTGACCTGGCTTTTCCGGCGTTGCAGTGGACGCTTGGAGATTATGTAATGTCGAAGCGCCACTGAAGCGGGCCAATCGGGTTGCATGCGGTAAGACCCGGGGGTCATCGTGACCAGTATCGAGCTGTTTACACTGCAGGGTGACACGGGAACAACCCGTGGCCAACCCTGCAAGCTACCAGAGTTGGATTCCCGGGTCACTAGACTCGGGTGGATCTATTTACACTGACGAAAATCCCAGGTTGATGCGCGTTCACATGCAACAACCTGGGATTTTCATGTTGGTGTACTAGGGGTATAACTGTGCGTCTGTTATGTGCCACACCATACACTAATTGCTGTGGCTGCAAATCCTCTGCTTAGTTGCACTATGGTATGTTTTCAATGTCTACATTTTGACTATGTAATATAGCCAACCCCACTGACACAGTATTAAAACGGTTTACAATGCTTATTTCTCCCCTGAAGAACAACCATTGATCCACCTTCTGAAATTGCTAGAATTGTTTCTCTTCACTAATCCAAAACTTCTTGAATGCCTTATTGCTGTAGCCCTTGTTTATTATCCATTTGCTGTACCCTGAAACAGCCTGATTTTAAAAGTATTAAAAAACTCTGTGACATCCATAGCTAAGAGATATTACTTCTCATTTGGCTTTCAACTTTGGTGAACTTTCATTGGAACCATAAACTCCGCTGGTCCCTGGGACACTGCCCTATCCTAGTTTTGGCCTAACAGCATTTTCTGGAGTCACTCCTTTGAAACCCTTACTTGTACTTTGCTTCCTGCATCACAATGAATGTCCAAAGGTGTTGATGATAGCTCCCCTTCTACTCTGAATACAAACCCATATATACTGAAGTGCCAAAACTCATGGAATAGTATGTAAAGGTAATGGTAGATGGCATCACCGTACGGTGACGTCTTGGAAATGCCGAGACCTTCATCAGATGTAATCTGAAAATCTTGAGAGTCAGTTTAGAACACTGGCTAGGTTGCTCATGGCAAGGCGACGTGAATTATCAGAGTTTGAACAGGGTATGATAGTGGGTGCCTGATGGATAAGACATTCCTCGATCTATGGTGTCACGTGTGTACCGGGAATACCTCATGGAAGGGATTACCCACCCAACATGGACAGGGCACCACTGATGCTTATTCATCGTTACCAGCGTTTTGGCCAGAATTCTTGGTGGTGGCAGACAAGCGACACTGGCTCAAATCACATCCACATTCAATACAGGAGATACCAGATGCACATCCGGCAGGTCAGTGCAGCGTTCTAGCTTCCATTGGATATGGGAGCAGAAGACCCACCAGAGTGCCCGTTAACAATATGACACCGGACACAGCGCGTCACCTAGGCTCATTAAGTTGCTAATTGGACCATTGATGACTGGCATGGTCCGATGAGTCATGGTACCAGTTGTTTTTGGCTGATGGTAGGGTTTGGGTGTGGCACAGACCCCATAAGGCCGTTAACCCCAAGGCACCATGAAGGCTGGTGGTGGTTCCATATTGGTGTGGGTTGTGTTCACTTGGCATGGGTTGGATCCGCTAGTCCGAATTAATAAGTCATTGACCGGTGACGACTCTGTTGCATTACTTGATGAGCATTTATGGACTTCATGTATCCCCACAACAATGGAATATTCCAGCAGGGTAATGCACCTTGTCATCGGTCCAAAGTTGTCCAGAATTGGTTCAAGGAACAATCTGGAGAGTTCCAACGAATGGTGTGGCCACTACGTTCACCCAACATGGATCCAATCGAGCATTTATAGGACGTGGTGGAGAGGGCCATTCGCACCCAAGATCCTGCACCCAAAAATATAAGGGAGCTGTGGGAAGCTATCCAGATGGCATGGGTCAACATCTCTCCAGTGGTATTTCGTCCACTTGTGGAATCGATGCTACTTCGAGTTGCTGCACTTCGACGGGCTACATGATACTAGGCATTTATCCCATGATTTTTGGCACTTCAGTGTACATTCATACATAATTGACACTCTGGATAAAATATACACTTATACCTATATAAATATCTTTGTATACCAGGAGCAGGGGCCAGTTTTGATATCAATGTACACTGTATTATAGGTATTTATATATTTATAGCAACAAATGATAGCCAAAATCTAATTGAAAGAGTACAAATAAATCTGTAGTAGGATTACCTTTAGAAGTTGACCCTCATTGTTCACAATGACCATTGTAACTTGTACATTTCTTGCAACACTTTTACCACCCTTTTCAAATTCTCCTTTTTCTATAGTGATATACAAGTCGTTCCTCATTTCACCTAAGTTACAAGAAAACACAATATGTTTTAAACATTCCCTCAGAAGCCATTGTATAGACTTGCAAACTCTACATGATCAACACATTTACTGGCATTATATAAAACTCACAGGAGAAATACTGAGTAAAGAGGGAAAAAAATAAGAATTTTTTATTTTTTTTTTACTTACATCCCTTCCTCTAACTCCATGGGGGACAATGGAAATCTTGGGCTACAGTGAATGGAGAAAGAAGTCTGGACTCTTTTATATCTGGCACTTGAACAGGCTCCTCCCGGCTGCAAGAGTTATTCAGAACAACTAACATAGCCCAAAAAGATATAATGGAGTATACAACATTGTGGTGAAAAAAGTAGAATGAAAAAAAAATAAAATGATCCAAAAGTGATAGGGAGAGTGTCCAGTATGCAGTACTTGAGACTGGACAGGCTAGGTCTTATGATAAACTATGAAAATAATCCCGTCACCAAAAGCATCTGAAATGGAATCCAACAACTTTTTTCTGAAGTGCACCAGGTGAACTCCAACTACACTCAGGGTGTCCCAACTGTCATGCCAGCCACTTACTTGCCGGTTTAGCCCCTGAGCAAGGTGTCCCCAAGACTGCTTACTCTTTTTACTGACCTCATCAAGAACTTGAGCTTGCCACCTTGTCAAATTCAGTTGTTATCTACCTGTCCCCTGTTGTCTGAGTGAACTAAAGAAACCAAAAAGACAGACCATTCTGCCTTGGAGTAGAGGAGGGAAGAAAATTACTTGTCAAAGAAATAATCTTGTTCAATTCAGTAGCAAACAAAACCTCCCTTGCAAACGGAAGACAATGCAGAGTCTTCTTTGAGGCTGTATTCACCCTTCCAGGATCAATGCCACAGGACACAAACCAGCCCAGCATCTATTGCAGCCTCCCCAAGGTATCCTGTGGCTTCCCTAATGTGTTCCACAGTGGGAAATAATTCTTCTCTGATACTGCCAAAAATAAGACCTTTCTCTATCTGATCAGAAATTAAGACCTTTCTTTATCTGAATTCTATGTGTTTGTGCAAAACTAGTATTAAATATACACATCTATGTAACGTTAATAATTAATCATGATCTGTGACTGTTGGTGAAAATATAAAACATAACCTATTTACCATATATAGAGTAACCAATGGTAATTTTTCAAGGGATATGTTGCTAAGCCCTGAGTTCTTCAGTAATAAAGTCACTCTATAAACCATTAATAATTCTGTAGCTCCACTGTAATGTCAAAATATATTAAATTACTTACTAATAAGTTAATTAGTAATACATAAACAGTATGGAAGTATCTCTCCTTGAAGTTGATTATGGATTTCTCAAAAGTGACATTAAAAGATAAGATATGCATATGATCTTATCTTTTGATATCACTTTTGAGAAATCTATATTCAATTTCAAGGAGAGATACTCCCATACTGCTTATAAATTACTAATTAACATATTATGTCCAAGACTGAGGTGATAATCTTACCACCCTCTCGAATACCCTCACCTCCCACAAATTCTTTATCTATTGACACCACCACCATCTCCTCTAGCCCGCAAGTGCATTGTCTTGGAGTCATCCTTGACTCATCCATCTCCTTTAAACCACACATCCATTCACCTCTCACAGTCGTGCTGTTTCCAACTCAAAAATATCTCCAGAATCAGACCCGTTTTCACCATGCAGGCAACGAAGACCATCATCCACTCACTGGTCAACTCCAGACTGAACTACTGCAACCTCCTCTTATCTGGCCTCCCTGATTCACACCTGTCTCCATTTCAATCTGTCCTCAATGCTGCTGTCTGGTTCATCTTCCTCTGCAAATGCACTACTGTACATCTGCCTCTCTTCTCCTACACATTGTAAACTGGCTCCCCTTACCCCTCAGAACTCAATTAAACTTTCTCACACTCTCTTACAAAGCACTCTCTTACAGAATCATTTCCTATTTACATCGCTGACCTCATCTCTTTTCACACTCCTGCCTGCCCTCTTCACTCCACCCATGAATGCCGTCTCTCCTCCCAGATTTGGTCTGTGCTGCTCCTTACCTCTGGAACTCTCTCCCTCTCATACTTTACACCTCTCTGCAAAATTTCAAACAGGCTCTCAAAACCAACTTCTCATCAAAGCCTACCAGCTCTCATCCTAACCCATTGCTCCATGCTCACTGTCTCTCCACTCTGTCACCCATGTCTGTCTGCCCCTCCCCTTTAGACTGTAACCTCTCAAGAGCAGGACCCTCTTCCCTCATATGATTTTCCTTCCCACACTTCTACCATCATCTCTTCTCCACTGCCTACAACGCCACCCAACTTTTGGGTTCATCCACCTTGCTGCTTACTTGAGTATATGACTGCTGATGTAGCAATGTCCATGTTCTGCAACGAACTGTATTGTATGTCACGTTTGTTTCTGTTTTTGTACTTTGTAAGGAGCTGCAGACCCCTTGTTGCGCCATATAAACAAAGGATAATAAAAATAATAATAATAAGCTTTTAATAATATTACATAAAGGACTACAGAATTATTAATGGATTATATATTGACTATATTACTAGGGAAACTCGTGGCTCAGCTACATATCTCTTAATAATCATTGGTTATCATATATCTATACTTATAATAAAGTTGTAATAGTTGTGTCTGTACATAAATTATTTTTGGGAGAAATGTACTCCTTGGGACTGTGTATGAACTATGGAGACAATTTTGTTTCCCCAAAATTTTTGTTTGTCTATTCGTTCCGGTATCATGCAAAAACTATGGGTTCAATATTGTATAGCTTAGTCACCTAGAAAGAAATTGAGGTATGTATTATCTCACTGTGACATCAGGGAGAGGAGCAATAAAGGAAAAACCAGATGCTTGATACTCGGTGTTTACAGTGTGCAGGCTCCTCAAGCCAAAAATGACTTGATGTAAATAAATATATATTTTTTGGGACAAATATACCTGTAGGGACTGTTTATGAACTATGAAGACAAAACTTTTTTTCATCAGAACTTGCACAGGCTCCTCAAGTCCAAAATGACACACATATATATAAATATATATATACATACATACACACACACACACAATATATACATAGATTGCACACTCCGAATACAAGCAGTTATATATGTATGCATATAGAATTACATAGATATAAATATCTCAAGATCTATTTTGCAGGAATATCCAACTATATAGCACTAAGCAGGCAGCTTATCTTGACTCATGAAGTTGCAGTATACAGTCAGGTGCATAAATATTGGGACATTGACAGAATTTTCATATTTTGGCCTCTATTCACCACCACAATGCCTTTGAAATGAATAATAACCCCTTCCCTGTTGCGTCACAGGAACGGGGATTATAACTCCCGATCTCAGGAGGGCTCCAATAGACACCGGGAAGGCCGATAACCTAACAAACAAACCATTGAGGGGGATGCCTCTGGAACGTAATGGCGTAACCTTGAGAGACCACCTCTCGATCCAGGCATCTGTCGTGGTCCGATGCCAGGCCTGAGAAAACTGTAGGAGTCGGCCTCCAACCCTGAGACCCCCCCCCCCAGAGGGAGACCTGCCCCATCAGGCAGTGGGCTTACCATCTGACTTGGAAGCAGGACGCTTGGTTGACAAGGATTTCTTGGTCTGCCATCTCCTTTGGGAATGATCCTGTCTACAGGAAGACTGTCCCTTTGCCCTACTCTGTGGGCGAAAGAACCAAGCTGACGACTGCCTATACTTAGGGAAAGTCATAGATAGCAATCCCGCAGATTTAGATGTCGCCAGAGAAGACACTATGTCATCCAGCTCTGGTCCAAACAATACCTTCCCCACAAAAGGCAAGATTCCAGGGTTTTCTTGGAACCTGTACCCGCCTTCCAGGTCTTTAGCCAAAGGGTTCTTTGAGCTGCAACTGAAGCTACAGATAACCTAGAAGCTAAGATACAGTCAGGTGCATAAATATTGGGACATTGACAGAATTTTCATATTTTGGCCTCTATTCACCACCACAATGGCTTTGAAATGAAACAAACAAGATGTGCTTTAACTGCAGACTTTCAGATTTAATTTGAGGGTAATTACATCCAAATCAGGTGAACGGTGTAGGAATTACAACGGTTTCTATATGTGCCTCCCACTTTTTAAGGGGCCAAAAGTAGTGGGACTATCAACTCAAAAGCTATTTCATGGACAGGTGTGGGCTATTCCCTTGTTATTTCATTATCAATTAAGCAGGTAAAAGGTCTGGAGTTGATTCTAGGTGTGACATTTGCATTTGGAATCAGTTGCTGTCGACTCTCAATATGAGATCCAAAGAGCTGTCACTATCAGTGAAGCAAGCCATCATTAGGCTGAAAAATCAAAACAAACCCATCAGATAGATAGTAAAAACATTAGGTGTGGCCAAATCAACTGTTTGGAACATTCTTAAAAAGAAAGACCGCACCGGAGAGCACAGCAACATCAAAAAACCCGGAAGACCACGGAAAACAACTGCGGTGGATAACAGAAGAATTATTTTGCTTGTGAAGAAAAACCCCTTCACAACAGTTGGCCAAATCAAGAACACTCTCCAGGAGGTAGGTGTATATGTGTCAAAGCCAACAATCGAGAGAAGACTTCACAAGAGTGAATATAGAGGGTTCACTACAAGAGGTAAACCATTGGTGAGCCTCAAAAACAGGAAGACCAGATTAGAGTTTGCCAAACAACATCTAAAAAAGCCATTACAGTTCTGGAACAACATCCTATGGACAGATGAGACAAAGATCATCTTGTACCAGAGTGATGGGAAGAGAAGTGTACGGAGAATGAAGGAACTGCTCATGATCCAAAACATACCACCTCATCAGTGAAGCATGGTGGTGGTAGTGTCATGGCGTGGGCATGTATGGCTGCCAATGGAACTGGTTCTCTTGTATTTATTGATGATGTGACTGCTGACAAAAGCAGCAGAATGAATTCTGAAGTGTTTCGGGCAATATTATATGCTCATATTCAGTCAAGTGCTTCAGAACTCATTGGACGGCGCTTCACAGTGCAGATGGACAATGACCCGAAGCATACTGCAAAAGCAACCAAAGAGTTTTTTAAGGCTAAAAAGTGGAATGTTATGCAATGGCAAAGTCAATCCCCTGACCTGAATCCGATTGAGCATGCATTTCACTTGATGAAGACAAAACTGAAGGGAAAATGCCCCCAGAACAAACAGGAACTGAAGACATTTGCAGTAGAGGCCTGGCAGAGCATCACCAGGGATGAAACATCTGGTGATGTCTATGCGTTCCAGACTTCAGGCTGCAAAGGATTTGCAACAAAGTATTAAAAAGTGAAAGTTAGATTTAGGATTGTTTAGTTTGTCCCATTACTTTTGGCCCCTTAAAAAGTGGGAGGCACATATAGAAACAATTGTAATTCCTACACCGTTCACCTGATTTGGATGTAATTACCCTCAAATTAAATCTGAAAGTCTGCAGTTAAAGCACATCTTGTTTGTTTCATTTCAAAGCCATTGTGGTGGTGAATAGAGGCCAAAATATGAAAATTCTGTCAATGTCCCAATATTTATGCACCTGACTGTACATGTCAATCCAATAAATTGGGCACAAATGGGCCAGCATTACATGGCTTGCTCACGAGTTAGTAGCCCCAATCATCTTTTTGTGTTAATCCCTGAAGGAAAAACTGCAAATAATGTTTACAAAGACATTTTGTGATCAATGTCTACAATCTAAAATATACATCACAATATTAGATGCCACTAGTGTCTTTGTAAAATTAGTTCTGCTGAGCAACAACCGACATTCACGCGAGCGAAGCTGCGAGCAAACGCTAGTATAGGTATAAGGGGTATATTTTATATATTTGCCAACAGTCACGTCATGATTAATTATACAGATGTGTCCTCACTCATCCTTGCCCCAGTCGCGCCAAACAGCCCCAATGCACCAGGTCCCAAGCATCTCTGCTAGCAGACCAGGAGATTGCGCTGATTAATTGGATATGTGACACTTGTATATCTGTGTGTTACGGAGTCTCTGAATCAGCCGCCGAGGCTTTTTCCCATGCCAAGTTCCATTGTGCTTCATATGCAATAAATAAGTGTCGCATATCAAATTAATCAGTAATATCTCCTGGTGCATCCAAGTCACATTGCGTTGCAACTAAGATGCATTTTCGGCAAAGAAGACCCTATTGATAGAAGAGTTGCATTGGACCTCACTCGCACTAGGGACCTCGCGCTACATGGTGTATTGAGACTAGATGTATATCGAATAATGTAACGTAGACGTTTAAATTTAATGCTACTTTTACACAAACACTTAGGGCCTTTTTCAGACCTGGTCGCAAGCGCTGAGCGCCCGCAACCGGGTCGATGTTTGCCCACTGGGCATGCGCACGTCAGAGCTGGCTCCGACGTGCGCATGCGCGAGACCCGGCTAGCGACGGGCGCTCCGTCGCTACAGGTCTTGCACCAAAGGGGGCGAGCTGTCGATGGTGATTGACAGCTCGCCCCATTTGGGAGGCAGGCAGAGGGGTGGCCGGCCAAACGGAGGCGTTCCCGACGGAACGTTTGCCGTTTGGGGGCGGCCCCACTGACATCAGCAATGATGTCAGTGGGAAGCTTCCTGCTCGATCAGACCCGAGACCCAACCTTAGGGTCTTTTCGCAAGCCCTGATGGTCGCGATGGTCCTGACCATCGCGACCATCAACCTGGTCACTCGCTAGAGCTATGTGTGGTAACCCACAGCTTAGTTAGCGACCAGGAGGCAGCACTTGACACCACAAGCGGCCGTCCTCATTCAGAGCGACCGCTTTTATCTAGCGATCGACTCTGAAGGAGGGCCATAGTACATCTCTAAGGGTATAATAACAAAAGTTAAGTTTTAATACTTACAATAAATTTTTATCACCTTTTTTGGGGGGATTTATATTAGAGTGTACCATAAAAGTGTTTTTTCTTTTTGCTTTCTTGTAACCAGTATTCCCAGTAATACAAAATAAAACCTTGGGAGCAACACCAACCCAGTAGCATTTGAATTTACTTAATAGGTCTTAACATTGGTCACATTATTTTCTTAGTTCACTAAAGCGAACGCAGAGTCTCTTATTGCTAAATATGTTGGATGCATAATTACTAATTAAGGAGGCAGAAATTCATTATGGTGTATGGCAGCATAATTTTTAAATAGAAATCTGGGTATGGAATTAAAAAAATATGATGGTTATGTAGTACAGCAAACATTGAATGTACACTTATTTGAAGTCCAAGGGGGGAGTTCATCTAGCCACGGGACTATACATGCGGCTACAGCTCCTGAGTTTAATGCCCAAAGTTATTCAATCAGCTTTTAGTTTTCTCACGTGGTAACCCATAGATTCCGGGTTAGTGTCCTGAGCCGTTAGTTAATTGGCCGAGGGCAGCCGCGGTAAGTTCCAAAAGCTCTACTTACCGCAAATATGTGTTTGGACATCAGTAAGTTGTGAACAGAAATCCACATTAAATGCAACCTGGAGGCGGTGATTGAAAAGCCCTGGGCACTTAAGCCAGGAGCTACAAGCTCACTGTAAGTGCCGTGGGTAATTTAATTTGGCCCTAAATGGCTCATTTAAATAGCCATGAAGCCCCAGCATTAGCATCGCTGGTTATATTACCACGTAAGGTTTAAGACTTTACGTAAAACATTTTGCTAACACCAAAAATTTATGTAACAAAGCAGTGCATTAATTCTTAAGTAATGGAGTAAGTGAGGAGTACAGATGTGTCCTTACTAAGCTTTGCCAAAATCGCTCAAAAGATCCCTCTGTCTCGAGTCAAAGGATTGGAAACAGTGGTGCGCCATATTATAGGCTGTACGTAATGTGCGAGTTTTCTCAAAACATGCCTGTTCATCCATAAGAAATATGCAAGAAAATAGACCTTTCAAATGCACAAAGTAAGCTAAAAAGTACAGCAGCATGCTACTAATGAAAAAATATCATACTATTAGTGAAAAATTAGCAGAGAGCATTCAGACTAAACAACATTGCTTTCTATCCATAGGGCTAACAATGTGGAAAAATAATGTCATACATATAATACAGTGATATATGACATACATGACACACAACAATGGGGCTGATTCAGAGATGTACGCTAACCTGATAGTTAGCGCACATCTCCAATTGTAACTGCTCTGCGGCGGCAGAGGACCCGTACTGTGCATGTGCAGTATGGGTCTGCGATTCCATACGCAGTCTGGCTGCAGACTGTTAGTGGTTGACAGACAGTTTGCTGTCAATTCTCTGTGGGGAGGCGGTGGTGATGGCGTTGGCTTCCCAAAATGGAGGCGTGTTGAGGGGGAGGGAAGAGGCCAAGATCTCCGTCGGCTGACGGAGATTTCCTGGCTTCTTTTGAGCTGCTGTGATTGCCGGCTTGAGTGACCCCATGGTCACTCAGCCAGCAGAGGATCACGCAGATGATCCGATGCTGCGTCCAAGGATGCAGTTTGGATCAGTAATGCATGCAGGAGGCATGACGCCTACTGCTGCATTACCATATTAATGCTATCGCAGCTGCTACAAGGTTAGCAGCTGCGATAGCTGATCCATCTGAGGCTGAATTACCCCCAATGTACAGTAGGACAACATGATTTTTCCACTTGTAGCCGCTTTGTCAGTATTCTGTTTAAACAGTAATGTTGGTTAGTCTTCATGTTCTTTGGTAAGTCTCCCCTAATATTATGCTACTTTGAGGCTAATATTATGTTACTTTTATGCAAATATCTGTGCCAATTTTGTGCAATTGTAAATGATATGTTAAGTATAGTACAGCCGTTGTGAAAATACAGAACAATGTGAGATCTGGTGCCACTCTAGAGAATATGTATTGGGCTTAGAGGAAAGCTGAGTAAGGACACAGCTGTATGCTTGCCATCTAGAAACCATATTGTATTATGTTAAGTAAACATACCATAACATAATAAAGACTAAAATACATAATTAAATAAATGACAGAGAGGGAATGATTGCCATTTAAGCATCTACAGAAAATTAAATGTAAATGTTTTATTTATAGAATTTTTCCTCCAGCTTACCAGGCATAATGACATCTGAGAAGCCAAGCTTTCTTGTTACAGAGACCCCACGGGTAAACACCGAAGAGTAATCTCGTCTAATTTGCTCGATGTCTCCATGCAGCAGCTGAAGGGAAACTGCCAAGCCTAGAAACAAAGAGGAAGAAGGGCTCAGAAGTTAGACAATCTGTGGACATTTTGAAGATATTTACATCAGTGCTACTTAGGTCAGCAACCTTCACATCGCTTGCAAATGATTCCAAATCTGTAAAGGGCTGACTTCTCTACCTGCGTATCTATAATGAGCAGATTCCACTCAGCTTGACAACCAGTCTTTTCTTCTTTACCATGGCAGTTAGATTTGCTAAAACATAAATGGGACTATAAAACTCCTTCTACTATATAATTTGTTGACTTTAATTTACATTTTTCTTCACTTATATGGAAATATTTTCTAAATGTTTATAAATTGATTTAGTAAAATACTGGACGTCTAAATAGAGCTCTTGGAGAAAGACTTAGAGGACAAGGACATCATTCTTCTTTACATGCACGTGTAAGGTGTGTGATAAGACTTAACAGTATGTTCCTTGTGGGAATTTACTACATTGTTATGCACTGTACAGTTTCTTCCAAAATTCAGACAAATCAATTTTATAGGAAACTAAACAAAAAATACCCAGAGCATATGTACTTGCATACATATCCACTCAGGTGCAATCACCAAGGAAAGTGAATCAAAATGACTGAATTTCATCATCTCAGGCAGGGACAAGCAGATATAGAATTCTGTGTACATATTATATGTATGTTAAGTATAAAGATTCCAGACATGCTGAATTATGTAAATCTAGGGTGAACCTCTGTGTTGTCATTTTGCTTTAACCTGATGGGAGAACTTGTGAAGCACAAAAGAACGCCAATTTATTAAAATAGAGTACCATGCTGGCCTAGTTCTGATGGTTTCACAGCAAGAGTAGAAAGATATGTAAATAAGAATCCCTGCCATTCAAACACACAAGGCTACCATCATCAAGCATTTTATCAACATACTGAATCTCAAATCAGTTACAGGAAAAGAATAAAAAAATAATTTTCACAATAAAATATTGTCCTCTGTTACTTGCTTTCAGCGGTCTGCACATCCACAGTCAAATCAAATCAGTAATCTATGAGAAGCGCAAATGTGCGCTGATAATGAAGGCTATTTTCTCAGGTATATAGAGAATGCATACAACTTGGCATTGAGTGTGAATGTAGCAAAAGGTGTAAGTGTATTTGCAGTGGACATGAATGCAACGCTGAATCAGCCCATAGTTGCCAATACAACATGGAACCTGGACATTTTAATTCTAAAGGCTCAGCATTGCCTAGGCTTCTGTACACTAATATAGTTTAGTAGCGATGGGTAACAGACATTGCTTTGCTGACTGCCTGACCACACTCTCCAACTTCAAATTCTCCAGTGGTTACCTCCGGTGTTCGTATTAGTACACAAGTTTCATATACTAGTTGATGCAATTATCCTACAGGCAGCTAGGTGAAGATGTGTGGTGCCATAACAGGACGGCAGTGCTTCCTGTGCCAGCCTGCCCCCTGAACGCATGACATTATGCCGTGGGGACGGGGCCACTAGCACCTGGAAGTACTCAGGATGCTCTGGGCAGCTGTACAGATTTCAGGATGCATTCCCGGAAAGTCCAAAGGTGTTGTTCCAGGCAACCTACTATCCAGATGTAGGAACCATCGGGGAGCGACTGTGTCGCCCACAAAGCCCTGCGCTCTGTGTGAAGGAACCACTCGCACATCACTATTATGGCCCTGATTTCAAGGGTAGACAATGTTCACTGTTGCTACAATAATTTCTGTTTATCTTAATGATGTGTCCTTATACACATAGCTGCAATAAGTCATGAAATAAGTCATTCACGCCTTGCTGAGAGACGCAAGGCGTGAATAAACTACGCCAAGCGATGTAGCATCTTTTTCACTCTAATGTGCCTCTTAGTTGCAACGTGTTGTGACAAACCCGCTTCACAAGACTACGCTGATTATTTTGATGGGCAACATTTGTATATCTGTGTGCAACTGAGTTTGAATATGTACAACGGGACTTGGTGTGGAAAAAAGTCACAGCTGGTGCATCGTAGCACTTTATATACAGATTCAGACACAGTCACACACAGATTTCACTAGTGCCGCATATCAAATTAATCAGTGCAGTCTCATGAAGTTGTTTTGTCACTTTGCGTTGCAACTAAGAAGCACATTCGAGTGAAAAAGATGTTCGGCACAAGCCGAGTCGTATGGGATCTGGCACGCTAAGGACACATCAGTATATTAAATAAAAGGATATCTCTTTTGCAGATGCTTCTTTAAATCCCAGCAACCATTTTGTGACTTTGACTCATATGTAGTCGCCTGCAAGTGGCATTAACTGGCGCATATCCATAGATATAGAGCAGCAATAATTTAAAAAGCAAAACTTCTAAATTATAGCCACTATAAATCTACGGATAAATTGACAGAATTATGTTGGTTCCTGCAACTCGCGGGCTATTACATGTGGGCCAAAGTCACAAGTAGGAACCGACGTAATTCTAACAATTTATCCGTAGATTTATAGTGGCTATAATTTAGAAGTTTTGCTTTTTAAATTATTGTTGCTTTAAACCTACAGACTAAATCGCAATAGCTGGAATTGCGTCAGTGAATGCAACTCGCAGACTATTACATATGGGCCAATGTCACAAAATGGGTACTGGGATTGAAAGAAGCATCTGCCAAAGAGATATCCTTTTCCTTAATATAAGATAAACAAACATTAGCCTTCCTACAGATACTGTAGATGCAATAAACTTTATGTAAACTGCATGTAAAATACATACTTGGTTTAAACAGGACAATTATCCTACTTATTTTTTGTTCAAATTAAAAAAGTATCTCAAATAAACCATTGATATGTGTAGAATGGCAGCAGGAAAATAGATTCTAGATTAAGTGGATCATTTTGGTATGTAGATACTGTTTGTAACTATAGAATTGTTTTATATTGCTTATAAAATTTCTATAAACACATATTCGCATCATCATCCTTAAGATAGACATCATAAGCACATGAAAAGTTTTACCTGAAAGTGGTGCGAGGCGTCAAGCTATTTTCATGTGTTGTCTAACTTTACTAGCTGTTTAGTATTATTGGCTGAGAGCATCCACCTGCATTTATAGGGCTGACTTTTTGTAGCATCGATAATTTTCATTGGAATTAAATATGAGAACAATAGGAGTACAGACATGAAGGTGGTTAGGTAAAAATATAGTTATTACCTAAAAAAAACTCCTTTTCTTCGAGGTTCATAGGGTCCACAGGGATACCATGGGGGATATTATGGTTGGAAAACCAGGCACCTAACAGTTAAAGCTTTGGCTCCCAGAATGCTCCGGGTCCTCCTCCATATATACCCCCGACCCTAGCCATAGGACTTCAGTTTAGTTAACAAGCCTAAAGGCAGGAGAAGGAAAGAGGAGAAGGAATAACAATCGTATACCAGAAACACTCTTACAGAAGATGAAAGAATCTGTGACCGAAAGAAAATCACCCAATGAAGCCAGGTGCGTCAGGGTGGGTGCCCTGTGGACGCTATATACCTCGAAGAAGAGGAATTATCTAAGTCTACTATAACTCAATATTTCTTCTTCAGGGTCCATAGGGATCCACAGAGATACCATGGGGATGTGCTAAAGCAGTTCCCCTAGGGGGGGGGGGGGCGCTCCTGAGCAGAAAAAAGAACTTGTCGCCCAAAGGAAGCATCCTGGGAGGCAAAAGTATCAAAGGCATAAAACCTAACAAAAGTGTGGACAGAAGACCACGTGGCAACCTTGCACAATTGTTCTGCAGAGGCACCACAACTGCCCTCCCACGATGGCCCTACAGACTGAGTAGAATGTGCTGTCACCATGCTTGGGACAGGAAGATCAGCCTCTGTGTACGCCTGAGAGATAGTCATGCAGAGCCATCTCACCAGAGTCTGCTTATTAGCTGGCCATCCTCATTTGTGAAAACCATATAATACAAAAAAAAAAAAGAGAATCTGATTTTCTAACACATTCTGTACACTCCACATACATACGGAGAGCACAAACTACATCCAGGGAGGCTTCAGCTACAGAAAGGTCTGGAGCCTGAATAGCTGGAATAACAATTTCTTAATTTACATGAAAATGGGACACTACCTTGGGAAGCTAACCCTCCCTTGTACAAAGAACAGCTTTATCCTGGTGACAAATCAAAAATGGGGAGCGACAAGAGAGCGCTGCCAAATCAGAGACTCTGCAAGCAGAAGAGATAGCAAGAAGAAAAAGTGTCTTTGCTGTCAACCATTTCAAATCTACAGAGTCTAAAGGTTCAAATAGGGAAGCTTGTAATCCCTTAATAACCAAAAACAAATGCCACGGTGCTACCGATGGAACAAAAGGAGACTGAATTTGCAGAACTCCTTGGAAAAAAACTCTAACATCTGGTAATGAAGCAATCTTCTTCTGGAACCAGACTGACAGTGCAGAAACCTGCACTCTCTAAGTGGCCAGGCGGAGACCATTGTCTAACCCTGCCTGCAAAAAAGCCAGTATCCTTGAAATCCTGAACACCCTAGGATCATATTCCTTATGAGAACACCACTGACCAAAAGAATGCCAAATTCTGTAATAAATGCGAGCAGAAGCAGGCTTCCATGCTCTAAACATCATTTGAATTACAGAACTGGAAAATCCCTTCGCTTTTAGGCTGGAAGATTAAAGAGCCACGCCGTCAAAGCCAGACGGGGCAAGTCCGAATGTCTGCAGGGATCCTGCGTTAGTAGATCCTGCCACAGAGGAAGAATATACGGACTATCTACCGACAGATTCTGTATGTTGGTGAACCATTGACGTCTGGGCCAGCCGGAGCCACCAGTATTAATGTTCCGCCTTCCTGCTTGAATTTCCTGAGAATTCTCGGGAGCAGGGAAATTGGAGGAAAGACATACGACAACTTGAAGTCCCATCTTACTGCCAGTGCATCTACGAAGGCTGCTGATGGGTCTCTCGACCTGGCCCCATACCTGGGGACCTTGTGGTTGTGGCGTGATCTCTGGTAGACTCCATTTGTTTACCAGGAGCTGAAGCACTCCTGGATGGAGAGACCACTCCCCGGCGTGTATGACTTGGCGACTTAGGAAGTCTGCTTCCCAATTGAGTACTCCCGGTATGAATATTGCCGAGATGGCCAGAAGATGATGTTCTGTCCAAATCAGAACCTTTGTCACTTCATTCCATGTCTGCATAATTTCTTGTGCCTCCCTGATGATTGAGGTAGGCCACTGTAGTCGCATTGTTGGACTGGATCTGAACCGGCCTGCCCTGTAGCAGGTCCTGTGCCTTGATCAGTGCTCTGTATACTGCTCGCAGGTGCAGAATGTTGATTACTTTCTTGATTTTGTCATCTTCCCAAAAACGGGCGCCTTTGTTTAGATGATCCTTTCTCAGCCACCACAGGAGGGAGACAACTGTGTATCCTATGCTTCCTCAAATGATATACCAGAATCGGATGCCTTATTTGCTTGTGACAGCTGCAGGTAGGTAGATGCTAAAAACTAAATTCTGAACCGAGTGGACATAACCCTCCATCCAGAAAGGATGTATGGGAAGAGGAAACATATCAGGCTGTAATCACTGTGGGTAATCAAAAGTGGGAGGCAGTGTGGGAGCTGATACACGGTCCACTAACTGCGTTATAACCTGAGACCAGGAGGACATTCAAGGTGACCCCTGAACAGGTGCTGGCGAGGTGGACTGCTGTGGTGTATAACAATGAAACCACAGTCCATCCTGTATGAAATCCTGAGAGGCCAACTGCACAGGATTTACATGAAACCAGCACAGGGACAACAGTCTCATGTTTACCCTTGTCCTGAGACATGGGAAATACTTGCAAGTAACCTACAACCAGTGGGCCTGATTCAGACCCGCTCACGAGCGCTGAGCGCTCGCAAGCGGGTCGATGGTGCCCAAGTACGCATGCGCACGACGGAGGCGCCCTTGTCGTGCGCATGCGCGAGACCCGAATAACGGGTCTCGCACCAAAGGGGGCGTGCTGTCGATGGTGATTGACAGCACGCCCCCTTTGGTGGGCGTGCCGGGGGTGTGGCTGCCAGATGGAGGCGTTCCCATGGGAACGCCTACCGTCTGGGTCCAGCCCTACTGACATCACTAGTGATATCAGTGGGAGTGCTTTTGACTCTGATAGAGCCAAAAGCACTCCTGGGCTTGCGGCCACTAGACCCTATCGCAGGGTCTCGTCGGAAGGCCGATGTTCGCGATGGTCTTGACCATCGCGACCATCATTTTGGCCGCTCGCTATAGCTGTGGGTGGTCACCCACAGCTATGCGAGTGGCCAGGAGGCCGCTCCAAAAAGGAGCAGGGACGGCCCTGATTCAGAGCGAGCGCTCTGTCAGAGCATCCGGCTCTGAATCAGGGCCAGGGTACGGTTAACAATGCAATGTGACATTTATTTAAAAATTTACGTGAAGTACTCCATAAGCCCTGTACACCAGGTAGTTGGGAGTTAGGAAAAAACAAAAGAAAACAAAAACTTTTTTTTTTTTTTTTAGCAGAGTTAGCATAAGTCACATAAAATGCATAATATATTTGCAAAAGGGCATTAAAATCAACTACCTAAACTAGGGATGAGCGAATTCGGATTTCTGAAATCCGAACCCCTCCGAGCCCCCCCGATACAAGGCAGGCTCGAGATTTCCCGCCTGACTCGGATCTGAAATTCGAGGCAAAACGTCATCATCCCGCTTCCGGATCTCGCGGGTTTTGGATTCTATAAAAGGTCCCCGCAACGGCGCCATTTCTCACTCCGGCTGTGGACAGTGAAGAGGGAAGGTGGGAGTTAGGGCTGGCTGGGCTGGGCTGTGTTGTGCTGCTGTTGTCCATAGGGGCTGTGTCCACTCCTCCAAAGTCCATAGGGGCTGGCTGGGCTGTGTTGTGCTGCTGTTGTCCATACTCCATAGGGGCTGGCTGGGCTGTGTTGTGCATTCACGTTTTCCATAGGGGCTGTGTCCACTCCAAAAGTCTATAGGGGCTGGCTGGGCTGTGTTGTGCAGTGTCCCATAAAGGCTGTAGTCATAAAGGGGTTCTGTAGTGTTGTCCAGGGGGTGATCTGTCCATCAGGGGTGCTCCACCCAAGTGCAAAACAAAAATATATATTTCTGTGTTTGTGAATTGTGTGGGCTGTAGCCGCACGTGCATCAATAAAGGAGCAGCATCAAGCGTGCGCCTGTGTCATAAGTAAAGGGCCAGCTGGCTCATCTCTTAAAGGGTGGTATAACCCCCAAAGTGCACTCCAAAAAAAATAAAAAATTCTTCTTTTCTGTGTTTGTGAATTGTGGGCCTGATTCAGACCCGCTCGCAAGCAGGTCGATGGTGGCCCAGTGTGCATGCGCACGACGGAGCCGGGTCCGTCGTGCGCATGCGCGAGACCCGGATAGTGATGAGCAAACCGTCGCTCCGGGTCTCGTACCAAAGGGGGCGTGCTGTCAATGTTGAGTGACAGCACGCCCCCTTTGGTGGGCAGGCCGGGGGCATGGCTGCCCAGACGGAGGCGTTCCCATGGGAACACCTAACGTCTGGGGCCGGCCCCACTGACATCACAAGTGATATCAGTGGGAGTGCTTTCAGCTCTGGTAGAGCCGAAAGCACTCTAGGGCTTGCAGCAACGAGACCCTACCACAAGGGTCTCGTCACAAGCCCGATGGTCGTGATGATCTTGACCATCGTGACCATCTTCCTGGCTGCTCGCTATAGCTGTGGGTGGTCACCCATAGCTATGCGAGCGGCCAGGAGGCCGCTCTGAAAAACAAGAAGTATGGCCCTGATTCAGAGCGAGCACTCTATCAGAGCGTCCGGCTCTGAATCAGGCCCTGTGTGTGCTGCAGCAGCTCAGAAACACTAGCTCGTTCCAAGGCAGGCTACACTGTGTATCACAGGTTTCAGTAAGAGGCACACTGCCGACAACCTCTTAGAGAAACTGAGGGAAATCATCGCCCAGTGGCTTACCCCACTTAGACTCTCCTGGGGATTTGAGATATCTGACAACGCCACCAATATTGTGCGGGCATTACATCTGGGCAAATTCCAGCAGGTCCCATATTTTGCTTACACAATAAATTTGGTGGTGCAGAATTTTCTGAAAAACGACAGGGGTGTGCAGGAGACGCTTTGGGTGGCCCGAAAAATTTCTGCCCACTTTCGGCATTCAGCGACTGCAAACACTCTTGAACCTGCCCCGCCATCACCTGAAGCAAGAGGTTGTGACGCGATGAAACTGAACCCTCTATATGCATCAGAGGATGGAGGAGCAGCAAAAGGCCATTCAAGCCTATACATCCACCTATGACATAGGCAAAGGAGGGGATATGCACCTGACTCAAGTGCAGTGAAGAATGATTTCCGTGTTGTGCAAGGTTCTCCAGCCCTTCGAACTTGCCACACGTGAAGTCAGTTCAGACACTGCCAGCTTGAGTCAGGTCATTCCCCTCATCAGGCTTTTGAAGAAGCAGCTGGAGAAAGTGAAGGAGGAGCTAAGACAGAGCGATTCCGCTCGGCATGTGGGACTTGTGGATAAAGCCCTTAATTCGCTTTGCCAGGATTCGAGGGGGGTCAATCTGTTGAAATCAGACCACTACATTTTGGCCACCATGCTCGATCCTAGGTTTAAAGCCTATGTGGTGTCTCTCTTTCGGGCTGACACAATCCAGCAGACGTTCAAAGACCTGTTGGTGAAAACCCTGTCAGCTGAAGCGGAACGTGACATGTCAACAGCTCCTTCTTCATTTTCTCCCACAACTGGGGCTGCCAGGAAACAGCTTAGGTATCCTGAGCAACCCGCTGGCGGTGATGCAGGGCAGGCAGGACCAAGTTTGGACATCTGGTCCGGACTGAAGGACCTGGCAACAATTTCTGACATGTCTATTGTCACTGCATATGATACTGTCACCACTGACAGAATGGTGGAGGATTACAACGGTGACAGCATCCAAGTAGGCATGTCAGACAGTCCATACCTGTACTGGCAGGAAAAAGAGGCAATTTAGAGGCCCCTGTACAAACTGGCTCTATTTTACCTGAGTTGCCCCCCCCCCCCTCCAGTGTGTACTCTGAAAGAGTGTTTAGTGCAGCCGGGAACCTTGTCAGCAAAGGTGTAGGATGTTGCTTCCACAAAATGTGGAGAAGATTATGTTCATCAAAATGAATTATCAATTCTTCCAGGGAGACCAGCCTCCAGAACGTGCAGAGGGACCTGTGGTGGTGGATTCCAGCGGGGACGAATTAATACTCTGAGGATGAGGATGTACACAACACTGAAGAGGGTGAGGAATCGGTGGATGAGGAGGATGAGGATGACATCTTGCCTCTGTAGTTTGTGCAGGGACAGATTAATTGCCAGCTTGTTTTGTGGGGGCCCAAACGAACCAATCATTTCAGCCACAGTCGTGTGGCATACCCTGGCGCTGAAATGATTGGTTTGTTAAAGTGTGTATGTCCTGTTTATACAACATAAGGGTGGGTCAATTCCATCTTGCACCTCTTTTTTTTTCTTTGCATTATGTACTCTTTGGGGCCTAGTTTTTCAAACTGCCATCCTGTCTGCCACTGCAGTTTGACTCCTAGACGGGTCACGTGTTTGTGCCGCCCACTTGTGTTGCTTAGCATAGTCATCCAGCTACCTCAGTGCAACCTTTTGGCCTAAAAACAATATTGTGAGGTGTGAGGTGTTCAGAATAGACTGGAAATGAATGGAAATTAATGTTATTGAGGTTAATAATAGCATAGGAGCAGAAAAACGCACAAATTCTGTGATTTTAGCTGTTTTTATGCTTTTATTCAAAAAAATACAGAACCAAAACACAAAACCCAGAACTCAAAACATGGAAGGGTGGTTTTGGCAAAACCAATGCAGATCCAAAACACGAAGAAAGATCCAGATCCAAAACACAAAAAGTGGCCGGTGAACACCCCTAACCTAAACACATAAGTTTGGTAGGCTCTACATGCATATAAATATCACATAAATTACATCAAGTCGGCACCGAATCAACTTATACAAACACAAAAGTTGGTAGGATTCCAGTGCTATATACCTTATGCTGGGTACACCCCGAACGATCATCAGCGATAATGATATCGCTGAACGATCTCCCTTTAAAAATCCTGTATGCTGGATGAACGATATTTTTCATCCACAGACCAAAAACCACCAATGACCCACGATAAATGATCGCGGATCCCTATGGTGAGATAACGATATTGTCCAGATTGGCCTGCATGCATGAACCATGGTCGATATCGTCCAGCAGGAGCTTGCATCATTGTTCGTTCATTGCATACACACGGAATGATATGAACGACATATAGTTGAACGATATCATCATTCATATCATTGAAATATATTGTTCTGTGTGTCTGCACCTTTAGTCCTAAGAGAAAGGTATACTCAGAGAGAGCCCAAATCTCCCCTCAGTCTTCACAAGTAAATGTGAAGTACAATTTAACCCCTACCATCCTGGTAGTTGAGGATCAAATGGAGCAATAGCAGCAGATTGCGTCTGCTGCCGATCCCCGGCATTAGACGATAGGGCCCCGGCTGGTGTAGTAAGGATGCAGACAATCCCTGGTCCTTACAGCAGCGGCTTCTGGTGCGTGTCTGACACCAGAAGCACTACCGCACGCGATTCCCCGTAAGCGAGGAATCGCCTTACCTGACATCTCCAAGCATCCGATGCAGTCCAGGTTGCAGCCACGCTGCTAGCTAAGCTCAGCCACAACCCTCCAAAATCACCAGCACAATCACTGATGTTTCGGCCCGGCAGAGGTAGATGGAGTCGCAGTACGTGCATCTTAATACAGACACTTGGGGCCTGATTCAGAGGCGGTCGCAAAAAGCGAGCGCTCGCTCTGAATCAGGGTGGGCGCATGTTTTTTTAGTTGCGGCCTCTTGGCCGCTCGCATAGCTGTGGGTTACCACCCGCAGCTATTGCGAGCGGCCATGATGATGGTCACGATGGTCAAGACCATCGTGACCATCGGGCTTGCGATGAGACCCTTGTGGTAGGGTCTAGTGGCCGCAAGCCCCAGAGAGCTTCTGGCTCAACTAGAGCTGGAAGCTCTCTCACTGACATCACTGGTGATGGGATATGGAATTTGGTTATGCGCCACAACCAAAGCCATGGAGCATCGTCTGACAACGTAATTGGAAGAATGTCAAGATATTTAGACTATTGTAGGGTCCACTTATCTAAAGTGTATTAAATCAATACAGGAGAGGGAATTATGTATATTCAGCAAAAAGGTAAAACTTGTCAGACAACAAAGATCAAACACAGACATAAGAGTTAGAAACACTGTAGAGAGGCCAGTGGTTTTAGAAGGAGAAGGTCTTGTCCACTTTGAGATCTGGCACAAGAGGAATATTCCCAAGTATAATAATGTGTTCCTTCTGGGGTTTGATATCTTGTCAAATATTTCGTTAAGGAAAAGGGTTTGGGGCATACAGTGAGATAAGAGTTACCCAATGCTACTCAAGAAAGCCCACAAACAACAAGAACCTTCCAATTGGTAACAAGCACAATCCAATCTAAACAATATCAGGTATTTAATTCAGTTCTTCACCGCTGGATGAGGTTCACGAAATAGCAAATTATGATAGTGAGCCTTGAAGATGAATGCATTACAATAAAATGTAACTGGTCTATAAAATAAATTGGGCAAACTATGAAATAAAGCAGGGTAATGAGCACTCCGCAAGCCGAGCAAGTACTCACAAGTATTATGAAGCACCAATCCAAAGAGCATCCAAGAGCAGAAACTGGTAGCATGCGATGAGGCAGAGGCAAGTTAGCACTGTTGCAAAAAAAATGTTTCCACCATGTAATAAGAAATATGATTGCAAACGAGGCTGAAGAAATTAGAGTTCTGGAGCACCATGTAAGGCAGTGAAAAACCCTTTAAGATGCAGAGGTGTGGGGAGACAGGTCTTGACAGAAGCGAATAATAGCCATTGCAGTTGAGAGCTGATGGCGGTCTGTAGTAACATTGAAAAAAGCAGAAGCAACCCTGATCTAGCAAGTAAGAAGGGACCACACTGGGGTTAGCCTCCTATATGGAATCCGGGCATAGCCAGAGAAGCTGGAATCTAGGTCCGTCAGTGAATCCCATCATGGGAAAATCCTATGTTGAGGGGACTGCCCCAATGTCCCATGATCAGCACATTCGTTACAATTTTCAGGAGGGTGGGAGATATTTCCTTACTGCATGCACTGAAGGCAGGTCCAGCGCGTGCAGAAATACATTTGTGGGGTGTTTTTCTAAAAAAGAAAGTGGACAAGTCACGCCCCCTTGCTGTAGCCACGCCCCCGTGTGTAATAATTCTAAACTTACAAATGTTGGGGGGGGGGGGGAGGGGTGTGTGTGATACAATTAAGCATACAATCTTATCCCACACACATATATAATAAAGTTGCAGGAGTGCATAAAAACTGAAACCTTATTTGATAAAAGTGTTTCCTTCACACAGCAAATGTCCTAATCTGTTAATCTATTGGAAGACACTGTAGCCAGTCACTTTTTGTCCATGTACAAAACAAATATATTTTGAATCAGCACACACAAAGAAACAAATTTCACTTTTATACAAGACAAAATATATTTTATGTTTAGTGGTCTTTTAAAAGCCTAATTTTTTTTCTCGCTCACTATAAAATGGAAAACCATACAGTCCCATCGAATGGAAGAAGCTACATAATGTGAATTAGTACAAAAATGAAAAGGGTAGAAAAAGAAGGCAGTTTTATCTGAGCCATAAAATTGAACTGAAGTTTAATTTGGAAGAAAAGGTGCACTGTCAGGAAAAAAAAGTTTGCTTATCAACATTCCCACTGTCTAAAGTTAATTGCCATAAAAGAAATTACATATCAATTATACATTCATTTGTAAACCAGTACATGTGATTACACCACTTCTAAAGAATCAGTATGTTTTCCTCTATATGTCTCTAGAATTATGAGGCCATGCCCTCCACTGGAGGCCACACCCCTTTTTGGGTGTGCCCTCACGTAAAATGTGCCCTTCAACATTGGTAATCTGCACCCTGCTTTAGCTGCTCCTGTAAGTGCAAGTGTGCACACACTCAAAGATTCTTCCCTAAAGACAGCTTAGAACATTGGAGCCACACTAAGGTCTATTGCTCCTGGAACCTCACCAAGGGAATACCTATATATATGCCAGACAATTGAACTGGTAAATCGGGACTTCCCAGTGTAAGTTTTAGGACTATTGTTCATATACATGTGCATCAATCTATTGGCCCTCAGGCAGTCCTGTCAGTTTGAACTTTTTTTTGGTCAGCACTCAGCACACATATTCAGCACAGTGCAAAGCATTGTTCATTTATCCTATATAATTGCACTTTTAAGGGCAGTTTTGTTTATTATTTATAATATATGTGTATATTTGTATTTTTCCATTATTGTTAGTCATTAAATGTTTAATAGTATTTTATTTTAACATGCCTTGATTGATTTCTGCGATGCCAATATTACTTGCTTTTTGCCAGCACAGTGCCTAATTAATTTTTTTTTTACTGTTACTACTTTTGAAGTTTTAGTGAGTGACCACTTGCACACAACGCTGCTGTAGCTATTGGTATATATAGGTCAATTAATTTTTGTGTGTAATATCTGTTCTATTGTTACTACGAAGCATGTGCAAAGGACAGAGGAACTGCAAGCCTGATTCAAGGTTTCAGATACAATGCTGTTAAAAAAATATATATTTTTAAAAATACTTTTACGCATAAAACTGTAGTGGTAGATATCATATTAAAAATATATTTATCTACTTTTTATATCACCCCATTCCCAGAAACAATACAGAAGCTTTATTCATGTGACGAAAAAAATATGTATTTAATATACATTTCTTTCCTTTTTGGGTGTGCGCACAAGTAAAATATGCCCTTCAAAATGAAAGAGTGCCATCCTCAGTGATCAGCACCCTCCCTAAAAAAAAACTAGAGTAAACACTAATGTTTTTGGAAAGTGTTGAATGTTCACATGTTAAACTGGAAATTCCCAAAATAAACTTAACTGAAACTACTCCTATGATTTTAACAGTTTTATACATTTGAAAATTAGAAAATAAATACTGCATCAGTACAGACATTTTGAATTAAATGTAGTTGAAGAACAGTATGTTAAGTCTCATCTTGCATTATTTGATTACTCAAAATAAGATGTTATAAAATTGTATGAACTCTCTTCATTTAGCGGGAAAATAAGGATGATCAAATCTCATTGTTTACTGTACAAATTCATTTTGCATGGTTTGCATAATTGAGACTGTTTGTACAAGTTATTAAATGGTGCAAGAAAAAAAGTCTGTATATAATTACTAAACAATAAATAAATAGTGTGAGTCAATAGTGTGAGTGGGAAATGTATTATCAACAACAATCTATTCAAAGAGTGGCAATTAAAAATAGTAATAGAAAAACTATAGTGGAAAAAAACCACTTATGTCTTCATATCTTATACGGCAGTAATAACATTACAGAATAATATTACATATATAACTGTTCTCAGTAAATCTTGCAATAATTGGGGTCTGTTCAGAATATGCTGCTGGCAGAAATTGTTTTCCAGCATGACATCTACATATAGTAGCAACAAAGATGACCAGAGATTTGAAGATCTATGGAAGAAATACATTAAATACTTTTGAAAAATTATTTTTGCGGCTCACACTAAAATATAGATATTTAGAAAAAAAAAGAGGTCTTATGTAGAAGGACCTATGCTTAATAACATAAAAGCTGTCAGGCAACAGAACAGATGTCAAATTTGGCCCCACATGTGAAAAAATTGGATGAGATCTGTCATTATTTGGCCTGTTAATGCAATCCAGGCCATTAAAGGCCATCTGTGGTTATCTTCTGACTGTAATTACAAACATGCCCATTCATGATTGCATCAATTAAGAGGTTAGTCAACATTGCCTGCATTTAAAAAAATAATTTCTGGAAAATTATGCAAGTAATTAAGGGGTATTTCTTGCTCCACTCAATGGGCAGGCTTGGCTCCTCATGATGGGTATGTACGGTGCTGGCCGGGGGCTTGTCCACCAACAGGTGGAACCTAGTCTTAACCATAGCATGCCGCCAGGGGGCATTTTGTGTATGGGTGGTACTTTGCCTGAGCCTGTACAGTGTAGCAGGGCACACACAATGTGCATTTTTATGCCATTGGCAAAAAACGCCATTATCAACACTACATTTATCACACCTATATGTACACAGGTGTAAGCTAAATGAATAAAAGGAGGAACCTATTAGAGCGGCCATATATATATATAAACCCGTTAGAGGACTTTCGCCTGTCATTTCATGCCGCAGTTTACTTTGCAACGACCAAACCACCGGTAAATCATTACCTGTGCCGTCTGCTTTAGCTGCTCCTATAAGCGCAAGTGCATAAACACTGGAAAAGATTGTTCCTTATACGCAGCTTAGTGCACTGGAACCACATTAAGGTCTATTGCTCACGGAACCTCACCAAGGGAATACCTGTACATATATCAGACAATTGAACTGGTAAAGCAGGACTCCCCTGTGTAAGTTTTAGGTCAATTATTCGTATACATGTGCATCAATCTATTGGAATTTAGGCAGTCCTGTCAGTTTGGACTTTTTTTGGTCAGCACACATTCATCATCTACGAAGTGGTAGTGCAAGGCATTGTTCACTTATCCTAAATATTGTACTTTTAAGGGCCGTTGTTTATTATTTATGTGTATACAGTATTTGTATATGGAATTTTTCCATTATTGTTAGTCATTAAATGTTTAATAGTTTTTAGTAGTTTTATTTTATTTTAGCGTGTCTCTATTATTTCTTCCATGCTTTTTGCTAGCACAGTGGCTAATTTTTTATTTTTTTTAGTTACTATTTTTGAAGCTTTAGCGAGTGAGGAACTGCAAACCTGATTCAAAGTTTCAGATACACTGCTGTAATTAAAAAAATATTAAGAGTTATGGTAGACTTACCTTTGTTAACTCTATTTCATCGAAGTCCTTAAGGTCCACAGGGATACCATGGGTGTGTGCGTGGTTGGAGTGATCCGGCCACAAAACAGTCAAAGCTTTAGCTCCCAGGATGCACCAGTCCACAGGCAGACTGTTTTGTAAACAAGCCCAAGGCAGAAGCAGGAAAGAGGAGAAGGAAGAATAATATACACAAGAAACACTCTCACAAAAGATGAGGGAATCCATGACCAAGAGGAATATACCCATTGAAGCCAGGTGCATCAGGGTTGGCGTCCTGTGGACTCTATGGACTTATAAAGTTAACAAAGGTAAGTCTACTATAACTCTTCTTCAGGGTCCATAGGGATCCACAGGGATACCATGGGGATGTCCCAAAACAGTTTCCCCTAAGGGTGGGGACGCTCCTGAGCAGAAAGGAGAATCTGACGCCCAAAGGAAGCATCCTGAGAGGCAAAGGTATCAAAGGCGTAGAACCTGAGAAAGGTGTGGACGCAAAACCACGTGCAGCCCTTGCACAATTTTTCAGCACAACCAGTTTGTCCATCAGGAGTTGAAAGACATCTGAGTGTAGAGCCCACTCTCCAGCGTGTATGTCCTGATGGCTTAGGAAGTCTGCTTCCCAGTTGAGGACTCCAGGGATGAACACTGCTGAGATTGCTGGGAGATGACATTCGGGCCAGACCAGGATGCGTGCTACTTCCAGCATGGCTGCCCGACTTCGCGTGCCTTGTTGATGGTTGGGTAGACTACCGCAGTCGCGTTGGTAAGCTGGATTTGGACCGGCTTGCCCCGGAGGAGATCCTGTGCCAGCATGAGAGCTCTGTACACTGCTTGCAGCTCCAGAATGTTTATGGGCAGGCGACTTTCTTGGGTTGTCCATCGTCCCTGAAAAGTATAACTGGTTACCAAGCCCCATCCGCGAAGGCTGGCATCTGTAGTGAGAAGCTCACAATTTGGAATCCAGAAAGGGCGACCCTTGTCTAGATGGGACATCTGTAGCCACCATGAGAGGGCAAGCAAAACCTCCGGAGAGAGGAGAATCGTCTGGGACCAGATCAGATGATATTGCCCGTTCCACTGGGAGAGAATCGGTTGTTGAAGGGGCCTGAAGTGGAACTGGGAATATTCCACCATATCGCAGGTGGATACCATGGACCCTAGAACCTGCATTGTAGAGTGAATGGATACCCTCCGATTGTGGAGAAAATTGCGCACATGCAAGTGCAGTGCCAAAATTTTGTCCGCTGGCAGAAAGATCCCTTGTATTCGACAATCCAGGAGTGCCCCCAGATGTCCCACCCGCTGTGTCGGAGATAGAAAGGACTTTTTCCAATTGATGAGCTAGCCGTGTGCTTGCAGGCAGTCCACGGTCACCTGGAGATGGCGTTGTAACACAACCGGTTAATGTGCCAAGTTTAAGAGCTCTGTTAGGTATGGCAAGACTCTGACTCCCTGGTGTCTGAGGTGGGCTGCCATAACTGCCATTATTTTGGTTAAGACCCTAGTGGCTGTTGACAGACCAAAAGTCAGTAAAGTTGCTGCAGGATAGCAAACCGTAGGAACCGTTGATGGGTTGGAGTAATAGGCACATGCAGGTATGCATCCTGAATGTCCAGAGAAACCATGAAATCCCCAGGCTCCAATGCCAGGACAATTGATCTCAGAGTTCCATGCGGAACTTGGGCACTCAGATAAATTTGTTGAGGGATTTGAGATTCAGAATAGGCTGATGAGACCCATTCGGCTTCTGAATCAAAAAGAGAGTGGAATAAAAATCAGTTCTTCGCTGAGCCGAAGGAACCAGTATTATCACACCTTATCGCAGCAGGGAGTGAATGGCTTCCTGGCGGGCCAGGGCCTTGATGGGGTCTGATGGGGGACCTGTACCAAAAAATTGCTGGGGAGGATGCCTCAGGAAGGCAAGGGCATACCCTTGAGAGACCACTTCTCGGATCCAGGCATCTGTTGTTGTTTGACACCACCAGTCAGAAAATTGAAGAAGTCAGCCTCCCACCCTGGGATCCCCCAGGAGGAGGCCTGCCCCATCAGGCAGAGGGTTTGTCGTCAGACTTGGAAGCTGGATGTCTGGCCGAGCAAGACTGCTTGGATCGTGGCTTGGTGGTCTTGCGAGAACTAGACTGCCTGGAAAAGGACTGCCTTCTTGCCATACCCTGGGGGCGAAAGGACCAAGAAGAGGACGGTCTAGGCTTAGGGGCAGCTGCTGATGGCAGAAAGGCAGATTTTGAGGCTGCCATGGTAGCCAGGATTTTGTCCAACGAGAGCGCCAAACAGCCTGTCTCCAGAGAAGGGTAAGGTTTCGAGTGCCTTCTTGGATCCCGTGTCCGCTATCCAGGATTGTAGTTAAAATGACCCGGTGGATGACTACCGAGGTCGCAGATGCCTTAGAGGCAAGGAGTCCAGTACCCACGCAGCTTTTCCCAAATATGAGGCAGATTCCTGAATATGGGAGATGTAGGCCAATTTTTCCCTGGTAGCGTCTGATTGCAGGCTCTCTTCCAGTGCCTCTGTCCATCCCAGGCCACAGCCATAGCCGGCCTAGTAATAGCGCCAGAAAGCAAGTAGACTGACTTGAGACAAGTTTCCAGTTTTCTATCCGTGGCATCCTTAAGGGAGGATGTAGACGGTAAAGGCTGTGTAGAGCTTCTGACTAAGCGTGTCACATGCAAATCAACAGTAGGAGTGACCTCCCACTTAGTACACTCACTAGTAGGGAGAGGGTAAAAAGACGCTAGTCTTTTTGGGACCTGGATCCGTTTGCCAGGAGTACCCCATGATTCCCCCATAAGCTCAGTGAGCTTGTTTCATTGAGGGAATTCAGCCTTAACCACCTTTTGACATTTAAACATCAGGGTTTTAGGCTTAGGGGCCGGTTCATGATCCTCTATATTCAGAATCGATATAACCGCCCTCACTAAAGAAGGGACATCCACTGTTGAATGACGGTCCTTATCGTCCGAGTGTGACCTGGAGAGAGAACCTTGTGCATCATTTGCCTCCTCAGATAATGTGTCAGAATCCAAAAGCTGGGTGGACTAAGAGGATGATACAGTCCGCATATGTGCCTTGGCGTCTAACGGTCTGTCCGCCTGTAACATTTGCCGATAGGCGGCAGACATTTGAGTCATATTCTGAGGTGAGTAGGCAGAAACATCCATTCAAGGAGGTTGCATAGGGGGTACCAACATAGTAGGCTGTAATAGCATGGGGGCTGATAAGCAGTCCACTAGCTGCGTCATAACCTGGGATAAGTAGGGCGCCCAAAGTGGCTCCTGGACAGGGGCTGGTACGGTGGGGGCTGGAGAGGTGGTACATAACAAATAGCACACAGACCATCCTGCACTGAATCCTGAGGGTACAAGCCCGCTGATCAGAATCTTTTTATCCCTGCCTTTAGACATAGTATAACTAGCCAGCAGCACACAATCAGTGTAAAGCTAGTATTGCAATGTGACACCCTTCACAAATACAAGTAAATGTGAAGTAATACACACCTGGTAGTTGAGGGTTTAGAAAGAGCAGCAGAGATAGATATAACTGACAGTCAGAAAGTTTAAGACAGTATATCACAACATAAAAATATATAGATGCCAGCGCTGTATAAATCGCTCAAAATATGATGGACGGTTGTAAAAGTAATCATATATAAATGTATTCATTTAATGGTGCACATTAAAAAATAAATAAATAAAAATAATAATAGGATAACATTAGCAGCAAAAAGATTTACCAGTCAGTGGTCATACAGTAGGTTCTCAAAATTTCCTTTAGCATCCACTGTGCTGTGTCAAAGGTAAATGAGATGTGATCCACATAAGGTCTTTAACGCTAAAGCTGCTTAATGGTAGCACTGGCCCTGGGCAGCAAAACACATGGACAGATAGAGACAGCCAGAAATCCAGGTAGTCTATAAATACTGATAGGTTTTGAATTTCTCCATATCCTCAACAGTCATTTAAACAATAACCATGAGTGTTTATTCTTTGGAGCATCTTTTCGGCCTGACAATAGAACTCCAGCTTCTGCCTCTCTCCATGCACACTATGGGAGAGACATCATAATGTCTCTCCCATAGTTCCGAGGAGCAGCCGGGCGGACAGGACGGCGGCGGATGCAGGAACGGGGATTAAGGTAAGTGTTTTTTTTGTACAAGCGGCACAACAGGGACACTATATGGGGGCCCTACTACAGGGGTATTATATGGGGGCCCTACTACAGGGGCATTATATGTAGGCACTACTACAGGGGCATAACTATGGGGGCACTACTACAGGGGCCTAACTACAGGGGCACTACTACATGGGCATTATATGGGGGCACTGCTACATGGGCATTATATGGGGGCACTACTACAAGGGCATTATATCGGGGCACTACTACAGGGGCATTATATGGGGGCACTACTACAGGGGCATTATATGGGGGCACTACTACAGGGGCTTACTACGGGGGCACTACTATATGATTTCCTTCAATTCAAATCAAGGGGGTAACATCGGTGTATCTAAAAATATTTTGAGGTAAAAGGTAAAAAAAAGTTCCCTGACCCCTGATCTAGATGGTGAGGAAAGAATGCCGGATATCACAGTAATCACACAGGATAACGTCATTTCTCTTATTAGACATCTTTCAATTAGGAAACAAGGGAAGAGTACACTTTTATTCCTATTTTTATTTCATACAGGAAAGTTGTGTAATAATAATAATAATGATAATAATATTAATCTTTATTTATATCAGGATTACGGTACTTACCGATAAATCCCTTTCTCCGATTCCACAGGGGACACTGGAGTCTCAGTACAGTGGGGTATAGAAGTGGGTTAACCGGGAGCTGGCACCTTTAAAAATTTGAATGCTAGCTAGCTCCTCCCCCTCTATACCCCCTACAGGGGATATAGATAAACTGTGCCCGAGGGGAGCTGGAACATAAGGAGAAAGGAGATAGAAAAGCCACAGCATTCACGTACAATGAAGTAAATAGTGTTATAAAAGAAACAACAACATTCCAAGCAGACCCTGGATAAAAAACAACCGTCTGAACCTGGAAAACAATAACTTATGCAGTTGGAACAGCGCAGCGTGGGCGTCCAGTGTCCCCTGTGGAATCGGAGAAAGGGATTAATTGGTAAGTACCAAAATCCTGATTTCTCCTTCATCCACTAGGGGACACTGGAGTCTCAGCACAGTGGGGACATCCCAGAGCTCTCATCCCGGGCAGGAGAGCGCTGAGAACCCTGCAAAACTGCATGGCTAAACTCTGAAGCAGAGGCCGCAAATGTATCAAAACGATAGAACTTTATAAAAGTATGCCTGCCTGACCAAGTGGCCGCTCAACAAAGATGGTTTAAGGAGACCCCACGAGCAGCCGCCCATGAATGACCTACCGAACGCGTAGAATGCACAGTAATGGAAACAGGTGGCTGTCTTGAAGCCGCCATATAAGCCTGTTAGATAGTCAGATGAATCCATCTAGAAATGGTGTGCTTTGAAGCCGCCAACCTGGTCGCGCCAGATCAAACCAAACAAAAAGTGCATCCGACTTTCGGAGAGAAGCAGTTCTGTCGACATAAATCCAGACTGCTCTAACAACATATAAGGATTTAGAGACTGGAGACTCATCATCCTTAAACACTGGGACCACGATTGGTTGGTTTATATGAAAAGCAGATACAACCTTAGGAAGGAAAGACTTCTGCGTATGCAGCTCCGCCCTATCCTCGTGGAAAATTAGATAAGGCGGACGACAGGATAGAGCACCCAGCTCAGACACGCGCCTCGCTGAAGCGAGCGCTAAAAGAAAAACAACTTTCCAGGTTAAATACTTTATCTCCACTCTCTGTAACGGCTCAAAGATGTTAGATTGGAGAAAAGACATGACCAAATCAAAGTCCCATGGTGCCGTTTGAAGGCACAAAAGGAGGCTGAATTCTGACTACTCCCTGTAGAAAGGTCTGGATATCCGGCAATAAGGCTAATTTTCTCTGAAAGAAAATGGACAGCGCGGATACCTGCACCTTTAAGGAACCAAGACGAAGGCCTGCTGTTAAACCAGCCTGTAGGAAAAGAAAGAGGTGTGATACCTTAAATTCTGATGGAGGTGAACTGCGGTGCTCACACCAAGCTACGTACGTCTTCCATATCCGGTAGTAATGTTTAGACGTGACCTCCTTCCGAGCCCCAATCATGGTAGGAATCACACTGGACGGGATACCCTTTTTCCTGAGGAAGGCCCTTTCAATAGCCACGCCGTCAAACAAAGCCGCTTTAAGTCCTGTATAATAAAAATGAGCACTAGTTGAGGGTAATATATAACTATATATATGTGGCACCTGTAAAAAAGATATGTTAGAATAATGTTTATAGCCCCTTTATAGAGATTTGGTATTGGTGGGTTCCTTTTAGCAGTTACTGTGCGTTGCGATGGAAATGAAACTAACTCTCCCTACCTTACCCTTTATAGTGGATCCAATTCCTCCGTCCTCTGTCCTCTCTCCAGAGAGTCGGTCCGGGTTGTGATCAGGGAGCTGTTCGTTTGAGCCGGGCCCTGGCTCTTTGCTCCACGTGGACCGCCGGCGTCTGGCTATGAGCGGCTGCTGCTGATGACGTCAGCGGGTTGGTGGTGGGTGGGCAGAGAGAGTGAGCGGCCGTGGTGTACAGTATGCAGGGGGTTACCACCAATTGTTTCCATCGTGTTTCGTGCGCGTGCACATTTTGTCAAGGATGGCATTGTTGTCAACATGGTGTCTTTAAATACACAATAAGCTTTATTGATTTTTTCAAAAAAACATGACTTCCTCCCGGAAGTGTGTTTAAGAAAGGAGGTATCCATGTACTTTGCCTCCATTTTGGAATCTATGTTTTGCTCCTAAAGCAAGTTTCTTAAATTAAACTGAGATATCATTATAAATCTATTTTTTAGGTGCCACATATTGAGTAAAAAATTAATTTATTAAAAATGATGACATGTATAAAGATATTAATTAAAATAGTTAAAGAATAAAAACAGTTTTTATAAAAAGGCATTCAGTTCTAGATCTATATTCAATCCATGGGGTTGTAGGGTTTGTAATTCATAAATCTACTTAGTTTCTGTTCTTCGAATTTTTACAATGTTTCCGCCTCTCCAATTACGGGCAATTTTCTGGATAACGATGAACTTTAAACCTTCTGGATTTTTATTGTGTACTTCCAGGAAATGGTTCGAGAGGCTGTGTGTTTTTAAGCCTCTTTTTATGTTGTACAGATGTTCTGCCAACCTGATCTTCATCTTCCTTTTGGTTTGGCCCACGTACTGCAGTCCACAAGGACATTCTAATAAGTATATGACTTCTTCACTTTCACAGTTTGTGGATTCTTTCGTCATACAAGTTTGTCCCGTGCTTTTGGATGTAAATTTTTGTAACGGCTTTGTGGTCGACATTTTCTGATTTTTACATGCTGCACAATTAGGGCAATAGTGATGTCCTTTTTTTCTTGAAATTTGACGTTTCTCTTCCAACGGGATAAAACTCCAGACAAGTCCTTGTTTTATGTTCTTTGCTTTTTTATAAATAATTAGTGGATTTTTCGAAATGGATGGTTGTAGATCTTCATCTAATTTCAGAATGTGCCAACGTATTCGTACCATATTCTCAATCACAGTGGTGTTGCTATTAAATTGGGTTATGAATAACAAGGTTTTTATTATTTTTTTCTTTGTACGTAATTAACTCTTTTCTTTCCAGCTGTTTCATTTTTTCTAACTGCGATTCCAGGTCTCTTTCTTTATATCCCTTATTAATGAAGTTTTCTTTTAGATTTCACTTTGCGTCTTATAAACATCTTCTTCTGTATAATTGCGTTTAATTCTTCTAAATTGTCCTGCCGGTATATTCCTAATCCAGTTTCTATGATGATTGCTGGATACTGGTAAAGCATTATTTCCATTGACTTCTTTAATATGGGTTCCAGACTGCGGTTTATTGTTTTTGATGTAGATTTCTAGATCTAGGAATGTGATGTTTTCTTTGCTTGTTATTGTCATAAATGCTAAATTGATATTATTTTTGTTTATATATTCTTTGAATTCTTTCAAATCCTTTTCTGGGGCATCCCATACAAAAAAGTTGTCATTGATCTATCTTCTCCAACAGACAATGTTTCCCTTAAATTTGTTATTTTCCCAGATTAAATAATTTTCCCATTTTGATACGAATAAATTCGCATAACTGGGTGCGAAGGGTGTTCCCATTGCTGTTCCCCTTTTTTGGAGGAAGAATCTTCCATCGTACCAAAAATAATTATGTTTAAGTATAAATTCAATATTCTCCATAATGAAATTGATTTGATGATTTTTTATGTCCGACATTGTTGATAGGAAGTGTCTTGTACTTTCACAGCCGATTTCAGTCCTGATAAATAAACGGACCCTGACGAAGGAGGTCTTCTTGTAGAGGAAGCGGCCACGGCTCGTCTATCAACAGACTCTGTATGTGGGAGTACCACGCTCATCTGGGCCAATATGGAGCTACTAGTATCACCTTGACTTTTGCTTGCTTGATTCTTTGAAGCAATCGAGGGAGGAGCGGAAAAGGAGGGAACAGGTATACGTAGTGAAATGGCCACGGTGTTGTCAGTGCATGCACTGCGACTGCCTGCAGGTCCCTCGTTCGGGAGCAATAAACTGGCAATTGGTTCAACCTCAATGCCATGAGATTGGCCTGTGGAGATAGGCATCTTTTATGTCTAAGGACACAAGAAACTCGTCCTTCTCGAGTCCTGCTATAAGAGACTGGAGGAACTCTATCTTGAACTTGAAGGCTCATAGATAGGGGTTTAGATCCCTGAGGTTGAGAATGGGTCTCATTGATCCATATGGCTTGGGCACCACAAACAAGCTGGAATAAAAACCCTGACCTCTCTTATGGGTCGGAACATTCACTACCACCTGAGACAATAGCAGTTTTTGTATTGCTTCCTGAATTACCACCCGCTTTTCTTTTGCCAGTGGTAAACCGATCGTAAAAAAACGAGAAGGTGGTTGGATTTTTAACTCCAACTTCAGTACCTGAGTAATGATATCACGGACCCAGGCATCCGGACAAGATCTGATCCACACTACTTTGAAGTCCAGAAGACGAGCTCTCACCCTGGGATCCCCCAAGTGAGAAGGGAGAGCGTCATGCAGTGGGCTTCGCTGCAGCATTGTCCTGCTGGGACGAGGAAGCAGAAGCTCTACCACGGCCTCTGGTACCTCAGGAGAAAGCTGGAGCTCCTCTGGAACAACCTCTAAACTTTCCTGGGACACGAAAGAACCGAAAGGACGGTCCAGCAGCAGGTTTTCTAGGAGGAGGAGCAGTGGATGGTAGTAGGTGGTAAATCCACTTATCTAACTCCGTTCCAAATAGAACGTCCCCAGAAAAAAGGAAGAGCCTCTACTGCTCTTTTAGATTCCGCATCTGCTTGCCATTGTCGCAGCCAAAGAGCTCTTCTAGCTGAGATAGCTAAAGCCGAGGATCTAGCAGAAAGACTACATATGTCCTTAGAAGCTTCCCCAAGGAAAGAGGCTGATTCAGCAATCTGGGCCTGATTCAGACCCGCTCGCAAGCGTTTCGATGGTGGCCCAGTGTGCATGCGCACGATGGAGCCGGCTCCATCGTGCGCATGCGTGAGACCCGGATAGCGATGGGCAAGCCGTCGCTCCGAGTCTTGTACCAAAGGGGGCGTGCTGTCAAAGTTGAGTGACAGCATGCCCCCTTTGGTGGGCGGGCCGGGGGTGTGGCTGAGCAGACAGAGGAGTTCCCATGGGAACACCTACCGTCTGGGGCCGGCCCCACTGACATTACAAGTGATGTCAGTGGGAGTGCTTTCGGCTCTTGTAGAGCCGAAAGCACTCTAGGGCTTGCAGCAACGAGACCCTACCACAAGGGTCTCGTCGCAAGCCCGATGGTCGCGATGGTCTTGACCATCGCGACCATCTTCCTGGCCACTCGCTATAGCTGTGAGTGGTCACCCACAGCTATGCAAGCGGCCAGGAGGCCGCTTTAAAAAAACAGAGGGCCGGCCCTGATTCAGAGTGAGCGCTCTGTCAGAGCGTCCGGCTCTGAATCAAGCCCTCTGTTCGGCCAGCTGAATAAGATCCTCAGTTTGTACTCCAGTCTTAAGACCCTCTGAAAGCTGCATAGCCTAAGCTTCTACAGCCTTGTTTACCCAACAGCTAACTAGCGCTGGATGAAGGGATACCCCTGCAACTGTATATATAGATTTTAACGTGTTTTCCAACTTCCTGTCAGAGGATTCTTTAAGGGAAACTGCCCCTGGTACTGGGAGTACTGTCTTTTTAGAAAGACGGGGCACTGAGGGAATCCACTGCTGGAGGAGTCACACATAATTCCCTGCATTCTGTGGGAAAGGGGTACTAAGATAAAAGTTTCTTTGATATTTGAAACTTAACTGGGTGTTTCCACGTTGAGGTTAGGATCTCACCCAATTCCTCCGACACTAGCAAAGTGGCAGCTTGTCTTTGTCTTTTACTAAAGATAGACAGTCTAGCAGCCACCACTAAGTCCTCCACATGTAAAACTTGGCGTACTGCAGTAATTAATGCTTCTACGCCCTGAGTTGCAGGTTCTGACTCTTCAAGAATTTGAATCTCCTCTGGTTCTTGAACCTCGCCTTCCTTTGGATCCTGCATTTCTTCCTCCTCTGATTCATCCCACCTCAAGGGATTCTGAATTAGTCTCTTATTAGGGACATTAGAAGACGAGGTTGCAAGAGGGGCCTGGGACATCACCTCTGTGAGCCCCTCAACCGACCTGGCTAATGAACGAGCCCAATCTGGTTCTGATACGGAAGACATCTGTCTGATCACCTCCCTCTCTCTGCGAGCTGCTTCCAGCTCTGCAGACAGATTAGACATAACTGATGTTAATTGATCAGACCATATCGGCTGAATTGGCGAGACAGCAGTCTGAGACTGAGAAAAACCCTTGTCACACAACAGGGAAGTATTAGACTGCCCCCTGTGTGAATATCTCTGCACAATTCTTGCAGGAGAATGATTTTTGTGCAGCCTTAGAGCCCTTGGTAGACACACACACACACACACACACACACACACGTGAAAGGACAGTGAGATCAACACAGAAACTGTAAAGAA
Organism: Taudactylus pleione; assembly: GCA_031769625.1. Lineage (NCBI taxonomy): Eukaryota > Metazoa > Chordata > Amphibia > Anura > Myobatrachidae > Taudactylus > Taudactylus pleione. The sequence goes on along the minus strand of JAUIMM010000040.1, from coordinate 24,422,112 downwards.
ATCGAAAGGGGCATAGAGGGAGATATGCTATGACCCTAGCAGCGCTGATTGAATAGTGCTGTTATAGTAATAAGTGCTGTGAAAACAGCTGTACTGGCCTGACTTCTGTGTCACAGAGCTGAGGATCAGACAGTCTCAGCGTGCAGCAGTAGCTAAAATGGCCGCCAGCCTCCTTGTGGAAGCACTGGGGCTGCTGGGAGGCAGGAGCAGAATTATACATTAGTCTCCGATATGGCGCCCGTTCTCAGTGCCAGCGGACCGCTATTTTTGTATGCCCACCTAACGTCCGGGCTCCCCTGCTATTCAGAGTCCCAGGACACACTAACCTGGATATCTTATGCTGCCGGTGGGGGGCTCTGCTGTGTGAGACTGCGACGTGCGCCGCATGCAGCGCGTCTTGGAACTCCCCAGAGACTGAGGTCTCTGTAGCAGGAGACCCCAGTGCACACCGCAAGCAGCTGCGGTGAGGTCTCCCCGGCAGCTCCAACGTAGCAGACAGGCAGGGGCAGTGAGCTGCCTGTCTGTGTCCTCAATGTTTGCTGAAAGAAGAAGTATTCTTAGAGAGCCCTAAGGAGTATAGGTCCAGCTCCCAGGGCAAAAATTTTAGACTGACAATTTTAGACTGACCTGTAAGGAAGTATAGAGGGGGAGGAGCTAGCTACCATTCAAATTTTTAAAGGTGCAAGCTCTCGGTTAACCCACTTCTATACCCCACTGTACTGAGACTCCAGTGTCCCCTAGTGGATGAAGGAGAAATAGTGCTTTACTCCAAAATGACTTCGCATTTTACATTTGCAGGAAAGTCGCATTCAGCCAATAATCTAGAACAAATGGGCAAAGGCCCTAGGCACCAATAGATGCAAATTGGTGGTACAATATGGTTTAAGGTGGTTGAATTGAGGGCGATTGTGGAGCCCATGATGGCCGCGTTGTGAGCATGTGACCATCCTCGGCCCTCTCCAGAAGCTTAGTAGGTCATACAGCAGAAGTATGTCAACAGGGCTAGCAAAATAAAATCTCATTGGTAGAAGATGCCCATCCTACCTTATGTAAAAGCAATTAGTTCATTTCAATGCTCTACTGTTTTTAATAAGTCCCCTAAAAACTAAATACATTTTATTCTGAGATATATTGCACCAATAAATCAAGTAAAACCAATAGGCCAGGGAAGTAAATTGTGGAACTGTTACAAAGGAGCCCACAATGACAAGAACAGGAGAAAATGTGACACCACATTTTAAATGTCATCGCACTCAACATTTAAAGGTATCCAATACCCACACTTTCGGTCAGGGTGCGGGTGGGTCGGATCAATGGAGGACACTTGCAATGAATACAAGAAAATTGAGCATGCAGTGATCAAAACACAAAGTCACATCACAAACGCTTTCGAGTATGATGTAATTGTAACCATTTTAATACTTCTTACATGCTTTTAATAGCGACAAATGTACAATATTAATATTCTAAAACCTGAAAGCTTAGCTAGTAAACATACATGCTGTGAACTTGACCTTGTTTTGCGCTACAGTAAACTCGCAAATAAAGAAAAATCAGAGAGTTTATGAATTCAGTAATTAAGGTACAATTTAATTTGAAATAATGAAACCTAAATATCAACAGTTTGCTAGTGGCATTACAACCCTGCCCACCCACTGGTGTACGTAGGCCTCATTTGTGGCACTACAGCCCACTGCCAGCAACTAGTGACACCTTAGAAGTATTGTATACCCCCAAGTACAATTCATCTATATGGAGCACTTCCCACCCCCACTCCCAGTGCAATAGATCCCCACAACAGTGGTATTACCACTCCGTCCCCCCTCCCCTCCTTCGGCACTCCACTAGCAGAGATAAGTCTAATAGTGTCCAGGTGGAAAATTAAGTTCCTATTTTGCAGTTTTGTTATTTGTGAATGCGATCCAGCATGGCATTCTGTGAAGCACAATCAGTGCTGAGGAGGGGGTTGGGGTGGGTACAAGAAGAAGGAAATCCATTGTGCACCGTACTAGTTAAGTGTCACAGTGTTGATTTTCATCACCTTTATTTATGAACAAAAAATTATAACCAGTTTATTTTCGCAAATAAAAGTGCTTCATATATTTGGCATACATTTAAATAACTCTATAGTGATTGTTAAGTGTTTATATACAAGTTTGTAAAATATTGAGAAAAATCACTTGTAGCTCCCAGCTGTAAGTTCAAAAACCTATTTCCCATCAATACAACACCTCATGTCCCACAACATTAAACCCATTTCTCTGCCTTTCCTTTTAGAGAAAATGACAGGTCTTTATTGGCCATATTTCACTATTTAAACAGCTCTAAATACAGTACCATTCATTGGGAGAGGTGTACCAGAGGTACTGCTCTATATCTCACATTTTTACATTAATAATGACTTCATTCTAGTTTTCACCTAGTCTCCTTTTGTTACGCGTGTTAACTTACCGCAGATTGCTAATTGAATAGCATAAAGTTGTGCCTGTGAATTTTACCTGCCTTAAAAAGTTGCATGACCTAGTTTGTGGCTACTTGAATCTGTCCCATAATATTGTTACCCAATATTTCTAAAAATATTAGTCATTTATTTAAAATCATAACTTTTGTAAATGGGGAATGTTAACACTTGCCTGTATTGGAGCCTGTCAGATTATATCGAGCATTCATTTTCTTGATGATATTTTCATGGATTTGATACCAGTCACTTTCAGTGTTGCACCTAGACAAATAAAATAGACTTCCAAGCATCAACACAGCAAAATCACATCAATGAACTCTGTCTGTTATTTGCGGACTCCAGCACAATTGTGGCGATATAAGGGGTTGATGCATCAAGCAGTGTAAACAGCTTCTACCTATCATTTTATAGAATGAACTTGATAAATGTTACTGCAAAGCAGATTGGTTGCTATTTGCAACTTCTCCACTCTTTACACAGCTTGATACATCTCCACTGTAGTCCCTAGATTTAAAGCAGGTTGGTTTTGACGTAAAACAAATTGCCACAGGTGTCCACAAATCAAAGGCTATTACATTTGGGTCTCCATCTCTGTTTCATTGTGTCTAACAGTTTTTTTTATATTTCAAAAGTAAATAAGATTTCTTACATATATACTTTTAATATGAGGTCATCCTTTGACTCTCCAGTTAGGAGATCAGCAATGCTGAGAGCTGCACAACCAAAAGGTCGTCGATATTGCACATTTGAAGAATTCTTTTTTTCACCAGCTCCCATTCGACCTTAAACAGAAAGAAGAATATGAAACGTATTTTTTTATTTTCTAACAAAGTTAATTATGTATGCAAGTCAGATCATTTAAAAAAATCAAAAACAAAAAAACAAAACCTTTTAAAGCTTTAAGAAAATATACAAAATGAACAGCAACAGCCATGGAGAGTGTAAAGGAAAACATGTCAAAGAGCTCTGGCATATCATCATTTGGCAGGCCCAAACTGTCATAAGATGTACAATTAGGAGCCAAGCTCATCACAACCTCTCCAACACAAGGAGGAAGTCTTACCAAACATCCTAGTTGGCCTCAAGCACCACATGCAATACATTTTGTAGGAACTTCCCTTCATATGGGTGGAGATTGAGGGCTTTATCACTTTGGGAGTAAATTTACTAAAGGTCGTTTTGCCATCTGATTTGCAAACAGACCATTTATTAAAAGCAAAATCGACAGCAAAATAACCAAAAACCTGACTTTAGACCACTTAATCAACTATTGACATTTTTGCATAGAACACTACAGAATCCACAGATTTACAAATGGTCGGTTTTAAAACTGGCCAAAACCCAACTGTACGACAACAGAAAATCCACCCAAACAATAGACCTATCTGAGGCAGGCGAGTTTGTGAAAAGCACTGTACAGATCACTATAATCCGTGCAGGCTTTGTAAGGTTGAAAAGCCTTGTAAGCGTTAAATTGTTGTTTTTTTTAAATGTGTGGGCTACAAAAACGTTGTATTTTGGAGTGAAAGACTGTGTTGCAGTCAATATCAGGTTGGAATTGCAGCAAATCATATGCTGTGAAAGATGCCTTTACTATCCAATATGAAAAGATGCATTGCTTAGGTTTGCTTAGGGTCTTTATAACATGGGGGTATATCAGACCAATTCAAGGTAAATTTCCGCTTGTTACATTAAACTCATAAAAAGTTTACAAACTTGGGGCCTGATTCATCAAGGATTGCTATTGCGATCGCAACAGCAATACACACACAATGCGAAGATATGCTAATGATTGCAATGCCATATGCAGCCTAATATAAGGAGCCCACTTTACCTTACACACATCCGTAATACTTAGTAAGAGTGCAAAACCATCGGTAACATCAAGTACCATCGCAGCCTCACGCACACTTGCACAAGGTCTGACCTTACTCAGAAATTGCTAACCTCATTGCAGCAGTGAAAACCCAAGCTGCATATGGCATGGCAGTGGCTAATTTATGCACGTCCCTGTAGCGATGTTCAAATGCTCTGGCATGCATGTATGCGTTTCGTCGACCAAAACCCTGTTACCCCCCCCAAACGGTGCTTCCTGTCAATCATTCGGTGATGGGTCTGTGTAGTCACTGCAGTGGAGTGCACTGCGATGCATGCACAGTACGCAACAATCGGATGATTGCATGCGGAATCGCAATAGCGATCCTTGCTGAATCAGGCCCTTGCTTACTTGGAAAACAATTACAAATATTCAGGGGTTAAGAAAGAGTGCTGCACATAAAAAGAATAATGTTTATTTAAATTGTATCAAACTACAGATGTAAAACATGCAGTAAACCGATTAGCTAAAAAATTATTATATGTAGCTGTTCGAAGCTATTCATATAAATGAGAGTTATGGTAAGAACTTACCTTTGTTAACTCTCTTTCTTCGATGTCCATAGGGTTCACAGGGAGACCTTGGGGTGTAGGTGATGGAACTGAGGGCCTGATTCAGACCCGTTCGCAAGCGCTGTGCGCTCGCAACCGGGTCGATGGTGGGCCAGGGCACATGCGCACGACGGAGCCGGCTCAGTCGTGCGTATGCAAGAGACCCGGACAGCAAAGGGCACTCCGTCGCTCCGGGACTCGCAACAAAGGGGGCGAGCTGTTGATGTTGAGTGACAGCTCGCCCCCTTTGGTGGGCGGGCCGGGGGAGTGGCTGCCCAAACTGAGGCGTTCCCATGTGAACGCCTCCGTTTGGGGGTGGCCCCACTGACATCACGAGTGATGTCAGTGGGAGAGATTTCGTCTCCGTTAGAGCCGAAATCTCTCTGGGGCTTGCAACAACGAGACCCTACCACAAGGGTCTCGTCACAAGCCCGATGGTCGCAATGGTCTTGACCATCGCGACCATCTTCCTGGCCGCTCGCTATAGCTGTGGGTGGTCACCCATAGCTATGCGAGCGGCCAGGAGGCCGTTCTAAAAGAAAAAAAGGACCGGCCCTGATTCAGAGCGAGCACTCTGTCAGAGCGACCGGCTCTGAATCAGGCCCTGAATCCGGGCACCACGTAGTTAAAGCTTTCAGCTCCCAGGATGCACTGGGTCCACTCTCCCTATACCCCGCCCAAGAGCCAGAGGCACCTCAGTTCGTAATAAGCCAAAAGGTCAGAGGAGGATAAGAGAGAAGGAGACTGGTACACTCAAGAATCATATTATCACACAGAAGGAGACGGAAAACCGGTGACCAGCAAAATAGCCCATATTAAGCAAGGTACGCCAAGGCGGGTGCCCTGTGGACCCTATGGATTTCGAAGAAAGAGTTAACAAAGGTAAGTTCTTACCATACCTCATTTTCTTCTTTAGGGTCCATAGGGAGACCATGGGGATGTCCCAAAGCAGTCCTTTTAAGGTTGGGGACGCTCCTGCGCTGAGAGGAGAATCCAGCACTCAAAGGAAGCATCTTGAGAGGCGAAGGTATCAAAGGTGTAGAAACTTAGAAAGGTCTGGACAGAAGACCACGTGGCCGCCTTACAAAGCTCAACAGTCGAGGCGCCACGTAGAGCTGCCCACGAGGGACCCACAGCCGAGTAGAATGAGTAATAACAGAAGCCAGAAAATGGAGGCCAGCCTGCGTGCAAGCCTATGTGATAGTCATACGAAGCCATCTAGCCAATGTTTGCTTATTGGCTGGTCATCCCTTCTTGTGAAATCCACAGAGCACAAATAAGGAGTCTGGTACAGTCCACATAAATCCTGAGGGTGCGGACCACATCCAAGGAGGTCTCACCTGCCGAGAGGTCTGGTGATTGAAAGGCCGGAACTATAATTTCCTCATTATTGTGGAAACTAGAAACAACTTTAGGAAGGAACTCGGTGCCCGATTCAGACCAGCTCACTAGGAAGCGCTCATACGCATTGCAATGCACGTGCGCAAACCAGTGTGAGTGATCGGGAAGCATACGCTCACCACGCATAGACTGCTCTGTACAATGAGTGACAGGAGAGGCCGTTTGTGGGTGGTGACAGGGGCAGACTACTAGAAACGGGGGAGTGGAGGTGCGAACGCAGGCGAAGCTTGAGCATCTTAACACCGTTTCAGAGGCATGCATAAATAACAGGCAGCGTCATAGTACACGTCACTTGGTATTTCACACTGAAGTGCTCGCAGTGCTTGCGGTATGGTATAGTCAACCACAAGCTCTGCATTCGTTTCCAGTGGTCCTCGATGTACCGATGGTTGCATACACATACTGGAGATGACGTGCACAAGTGGGTGTCTTAAGACAGACTGGTGAGCGTCTGCATACAAAGAGCGATCACACGCCAAGACATAGTGGGCATGCTAATGCCTTGCCATGCGATTGCCTGCCATGCTGGGAGTGTGCCGGATTTGCATACGCTGGGTGTGTGCAAAAGCATCTAGCGAGCGGGTCTGAATCGAGCCCCCAGGGCGAGAGCAAAGTACTGCCCTGTCCTGGTGGAAAATAAGAAATGGGGAGCGACAGGGGAGCGACCCTAAATCAGACACTCTTATGGCCGACGCTATAGCCAAAAGAAAAAAAAAAAAAGAAAAAGTCTTCACTGTTAACCCCTTGAGTTCCACAGAATCTAGGGATTGAAATGGAGGGCCCGAAGAACTACTGACAAATACCAAGAAGCCACTGGAGGGACAAAGGCCACGCCGTCAAAGATAGACGACCCTGGTCCGGGTAAAGGCAAGGACCCTGAGACAACAGGTCCAGTAGTTGAGGCAACAGGAACGGAGTGACGATGGAGAGACTCCAAAGATCTGAGTACCAATGACGTCTGGCCAAGCTGGAATCACCAGCAGAATAGTGCCTACGTCTTGTTCGAACTTCCTAAGAACTTGAAGAAAAAGGGGGACTGGAGGCAATAGGTACGCAAACTGGAAGATCCACTTCACTGGTGCATCTACAAAAGTTGCCTCAGCATATCATGTTCTGGATCCGTACACTGGCAGATTGTGATTGTGTCGGGAGGCCATGAGGTCCACCTCTGTGAGGCCCCATCTCATTACTAGGAGTTGAAACACCTCTTGGTGAATCGACCATTCCCCGGGATGCACGTAGTGACGGCTGAGAAAGTCTCCCAGAATGAACGCTGTGACCCTCGGCCCATGTCAGAATGCGTGACACTTCTGTCATTGCTGCTCGACTTCGAGTGCCTCCTTGATGAGTGATGTAAGCCATTTTTGTGGCATTGTCGAACTGAAACTGTACAGGTTTTCCGTGAAGTATGTGTTGGGCCAGGTTGAGGGACCTGTAGACAACTCAAAGTTCCAATATGTTGATTGGCAGGGTTGATTCGACCAATGTCCAGTGGTCCTAAAAGTAGTGTAGACAGGTCACTGCGCCCCAGCCCGGGAGACTGGCATCCATTGTTAGAATTACCCAGTCCGGAATCCAAAAGGGGTAACCCTTGATTAGATGAGATGTCTGTAGCCACCAAAATAGAGACAGATGCTCCTCTGGAGAGCACCACCGTGTGAGCTTTGATCCAATGGTGGTTTGCAAAGACCTGGAATGGACCTGAGCATATTTCACCATGTCGAAGGTGGACCCCATGGATCCCAGAACCTGCATTGCTGAGTGGATCGACACTCGGCGACTGTGGAGACATCTGTGCACTCGTTAGTTGAAGTGTGGAGATCTTGTCTGATGTCAGAAAGATTCTCTGATCCTGAGATTCCAGAAGGGTTCCCAGATGAATCATTCTCTGTGAGGGATTCAGGGAGGACTTTTTTCAGTTGATTAACCATCCGTGCTTCTCGAATGTGAGAAACAAAAGACATCTGATCCCTAGAAGCATCTGAGGGAAAAGAGTCAGCCCAGCTCTCTATAGCTTTAGCCACCCATGCAATAGCCATGGTTGGACGGACTACGGCCCCTGAAGAGAGTATATCGATTTCAGGCAAGCTTCTACTTTCCTATCCGTAGGATTCTTCAAGGAAGTAACTGTAGGAATATGCAACGTAGTGCTTTTAGATAAACGCGTAACATGTGAAACCACCGCAGGCGGTGTTTCCCATATTGCACAATGAGCGACAGGAAAAGCGAACATGAGGTCAGTATGAAACCTCTTGCCAGGTGATTGCTGCCAAGCTGCAGCCATGAGTTCAGTTATATGATCCGACAGAGGGAATTCTGCTGGAGCCACTTTCAATCGTTTAAATGGAGGGTGCTTGGATTTAGAGGCTAGCTTGTTATTTTCTATTAATAAGTACCAAGGTATTATTTTTGACCGACTCTCATGCTCCTTCAGAGGGGAGTCAGGGTAAGAGAGAGCAGCAACTACTGCCTCCTCAGATGATATTCAGAATCTGAGAGTTGCGTGGACAGTGACGATAACATAGTACGCTAGGAGGGCTTACTGGTTAAGGGCTTTTCACCTTGCAACATGGTGTGAAAGGCATTAAATGTAGCCATTAGACTCTGCACAGAGCTAGAGAGTATGTCTACCCATGGTGGGTTCACAGAAGGTACCTGTATCGCCTGAACCTGCTGTGGCAACCCCAAAGGTAGAATTACGGCCTGCTGTGGTAACCCCATAGGGGGAATGACAGGCGCAACCGCCAGGCGGTCTGCAATAGTTTGTACAGGTGCTGGTTGTCTGATGGGCCTGGCCCACCTTGTATCAAATCCTCCTCACTTAAGCCTGCAGCACATAATCTGCATGATATCAGTATGGGTGCAGATGCCGGTTTGATACTCTTGCCTTTGCTAGACATAGCTGCGGAGTAATATGGCACACAATATGAAACTGGGTATAAAACAACCACTGTGTATGCAGGACACTAGTAAGAATGCAATATACTGGTCCTGTCTTATGCTTGGGTAAGCTGCAGGAGCACTTAGCCCAAATATGGCCTAGTGCAACGACCAACTGTATGTGACAAACCTCATAAATACTTAATTCTATATATGTGAGGTACAAGAAAACCCCTGAATACACCTGTATGTCAGGGCAGAAGTTTGCTCATTATCCTTGCCTCTGCCAGCCATAACTGCAGGGCAATGTGATACACAGTCTGGTACCGGGTATAATGCAACCACTGAGTATGTAAGATACCCGTAGAAATTAAATAGAGTGCAGAGCACAACTGTATGTGACCAACCTCACAAGAAACACCCTGACTACACCTGTATGTTAGGGTAGAGTGAAAAAAGGGGTACAGATATATGCTGACATTAGAAATAGACACAGACAGGCAGCGCTAGCACATACAATGCAGAGACTCCGGCCGGGCACCAACGAAACTGAGGTGCCTCTGGCTCGGGGGCGGGGTATAGGGAGAGTGGACCTAGTGCATCCTTGGAGCTGAAAGCTTTAACTGTGTGGTGCCCGGATTCAGTTCCATCACCTACACCCCAAGGACTCCCTATGGAGCCTATGGAACCTGAAGAAGAAAGGTACATAATAAGGTTAACTCCCACTCTCATAAACATTTCTTCTTCTATTTAACAAAGCAGTCCATGTTAGCAACACAGACCTTACAGTGAGCATGCAGCCAAGCGAAACTCTTTTTACAAATGGAACTGCAGGCATTTTAATGACTGGGGCCCATGTATTTATAATTGCTGCAATGCCGCGATTATTACCAAATCGCGACAGACTTTAATTTTCAACAAAGTTTGTCCTTCTATGTACTAAAAATAACTTGCAGGGAGAGTGGTAGCGATAACTGCTGTCCATGCGAGTTAGATCACGGCCGCGTCAGAGGGATCTTTCACATTTGTGAAAGACTCCTCCAGAGGATTTCTGTGAAATCACCTGCATTGTGCTATTAGTACATACAGATGTGTCCTTTTACATCCTTGCTGATCGCGCCACAAATGTGCGCACGCATCGCGCCATGCGATTACCTACAGCAGAATACACTACGGTACGCTATGGCGCACACTGCGATCGCACCATGCATTCCTATGGAATCTCAGGTACGAACACAGTGCGCGTAACCGCTTGTGGGCGCACGCCTCGTGCCATGCGTTCAGCTATTTGCTGCGTATGCAGCAAAGATGTTAGAGCACATATCAGTACCAACATTCATAAAATTATGCAGAAACTGCTATTTCTACAGATTTTTGTGAAAAAAAAAAAAAGCTTGCTAAATAGGTCCCTAAAATCTTTCTTCAATGACAAATGTTTCGGTACCTTTATAATCTCGTTCTCTACGTCACTATTCACCACTTTCTTGACAGATAACTGTCAGGTGAGCAACTGTTCTGCTGATCTTAGTGCCCGCCAGAGCCAGGGCCCGGCTATGCAAATCTTATGCATGCTCTGTATACACCTCGTACGCTTTCACTACAGAAACCTCTAAAATGTCAAGAGAACAGTGACATGCAGTACTAATGTTTTGCAGGACTAATTAAGATTACGTAAGATTAGATACAAGCCAGCAACCCATGTACAGCGTCATAGCATAGTAAGATTAGGGAAGCTGTAAAAACACGGGAGTAACTTATACCCCTTTTCCACCAAAATTCCAGGTCTGACCCAGAGTTGGAACAGGGTTTCTATCCGGATCAGACCCGGAATTTTGCAGCTCACACCGGAGTCGGGTCTGCATAGACCCGGCTTTTCTGGCGTGTAAGTGGTCGCTTGGAGATGACGTCATCTCCAAGCGCCACTGAAGCCGGACCAATCAGCCGGCTAGCAGCGCACTCCAGGTCATCGTGACCCGGAGTGCGCTGTTCTCACAGCAGGGTTTCACGGGCTACGCCCGTGTTAAGCCCTGCTATTTACCTGGGTTGGATTGCCGGGTCACTCTACCCAGCGATCCAACTCTCTCCCCTTTTACACCAGGGAGCTGCCCAGGTTAGCCCTGCAATAACCCGGGTTTTAGCTCCGGTGTAAAAGGGGTACAAATGTGTGCACAGATGAATTTTCACTTCTTGGTGGTAGGCACACAACTAGAGACACATGAAGAAAACTACTAGGTGGTGTGCAGAAATACATGCTTTCAATGTTGGGAATGATCCAACAGAAAGCAAAATAGGGAGCAAAATAAACAATCAGATTTAATTGATGTAAACATTCCACATTTTGCCAGAGATCCTAGTCTATTAAATACCTAATATTCTTATTGAAATTCCAGTAATAAAGAAGTAAAACCATAGTGAAAATAGCTTTTCATCTGTGCCGATGAATCTCAATCATTTTTAGAACAGATTGAGAAAAACAAACTACTGAAAGCAAATACCAGGTGTTTTGCTCTAGGTTTCCAAATAAGAAACGTAATAACCTTCTTAGTTACTTCCTGTGATCCATTTAAAAATATCAAAACATATGTTTATGCAAACCATTCATGTCTATCTGATATTGACTGCACTAAACGTATTCATCGCTTTTCAAAGAAAATAAAAAAAGGCCAAAATAATAATAATAGAAGCTGTAACAGCATTTTATTGGGAACAGGAGACTTAGTAACTTCAAAAACATAGAATGCTTAATTGATTACCTATTCTGAGTATGTGTACGGTGATGAAAATGTCTTTGCGAAGGTCACTTGAGCTCAAGTCCTAGAATAAATACAATTTTAGATTAACACTCACAAATTGAATAACTGTAGTAGATTATACAAAAGGAATTTGATACAAAACTAAGCAACCTGTTTAAATACAATGATATAAAGTGAATTTTATTAATAAGTTTATTAATTAAATACACCTATTTAATATATATGTTCAGCTGTAACAAGAAATTATGCATGAAAATAAACTGAAAATAATATATATCATACATTGATGATACAGTGCAAAAGATACAGGGAATGAACCAGCCTTGTAGGAGAGGAGACTCAAAACAGACACAACGGTTTTATATAATGAGTGTATTTTATTGTTACTTTCCCTTTGCTGCTTGTGGCAGATACTTAGCAAAGATGTCAAATTTCAGTCACACACAAGCGGAGTAGAAAGTTTTAAAAATATTGGTGCAGGGTGCGCGGTGTGGGTCCCCCCTGGATCCGTGTGCCCCGCACAACCTTGCACCCTTTATAGAAACGCCCCAGAAGTGTATATATCTCTCACATTCCAGATCACATAATAGGTTATAATAATAGAATTTTGTCTTGTGTAAATTTACAGGCATATATAGAAGTAATGTATGTATAACCATATTAAGCAACATGTTAATAATAGTCAACATTAGCTAACCTACCACCATCACCACAAAGTGGAGTGCATTGTATAAATAATTTACACAATGCAACAACATGGGTTTAATAAGATCAAGAACGCATCAGTACATTTAATTTTTAGATATACTAATTATTTATACCACTTAACAGCTTTTAATTTTTGAGTCCTGCTTTTTCTTTCATATATAGTATATGTAGTGGTAAGAATACTTTTATCTATAGAAAAGTTTGTCTACGTTATGTATATTACATGTAACACAGCTGGAAAATTACTTTAATAACTTCATAAAAATAAACTACTGTGTTTTGAACATACAATGAAATTTATATTTGATTGTGAGTCAATACTTTTATATGTTCAGTTGAAGATTTATAATGTGTTTTATACTTTGTGTCTGATTTCCAAAGGATTCTATTTAATGGCAGCCATATACCATACAGTTCGAATCCAATTATTTAAATTACCAATATGCTGCTTTTAATATCATCTTTGTGAGTATAGTAGAGCTGCTGTAATTCTGCGTGAGGGTCTGATGTTACTCAATGTTATGCTGGGCATACACGGCCAGATAAAATGTCTGTCTCTCACAGTGTATAGCCCGACATCCGTGCTCCGCCCACGGGGGAGGAGACATTTCCCTGTTCCTTCCGTAGGAAGGAACACAGGAAATGTCTGTCAGTCGGCCGCGGCTGGGCATACACTGCCCGATGCGGCCGTCAGTTTACCGGTAAACATCGCATCGGACGGGCATGCTGGACAATCCGGCATGCCCGACCGAGCAATATTTAACCCTCGGTCGTCCCTCCACACGCTACAATTATCGGGGCGATCCGCCGATATCAGGCGGATCGCCACGATAATTGTAGCATGTATGGCCAGCATTACCGATGTATACGGAGGACTGCAAGGTCTTACGGATGTTAGAAAGCGGTAGTAGGCGTCTCTATACTGACTGTGCGGTTGCAAACATTAGCATTTTATCGCACCAGAACTGCGTGCGATTACTCAGCCACAATCGCAATAGTGATCCGTGATGAAGCAGGCCCATTGGTCGTACACAGGGCCGTTTCTAGGGGCGGGCAACCCGTGCAATTGCACGTGGCGCTACGCCCTCAATGCAAAATATGCCGGGTCTGACTCCAGCAGGCTGCATCAGCGCTGTGACAGCCTGTCTTACCGACAGTAACTTCGCGCGCACACCCAAAAGCCGCCTTCCCTCCTCTCCTCCTGGGTGTCACATGACAGGAAGGGGGCGGCGCGCACACCACACATCAGCACTGAAGAGTCTGTCCGGTCCCGCCGGCTGAGAGTGACCTCCGCTCCGTCCTGCTACTGGCTGCCTTCGGCTCGATTCCTCACTCACTCTCTCTCTGGTGGTCTCACTGACTGGGTGGTTGGCGGCGGCAGCGCCCGCACTCCGGACTGGGTGGCACTGACTGGGCATGGGATGGAAGCACGGCAAGCGCACAGCAGCTGCAGCTTCAGCAGGTTCCAATTTACTTCTTCCAGTTCCAGGTAACTAAACTGTACCTCTGCGGGGGGAAGGGGAAGTGCGTGCAGCATGGTGTAAGTGTCACTGTCAGTTGTGCAGGCTGCCTGCAGCAGCATGTTGGGGCCTGGGGGGGTGCACAGCATGTGCTATGTCATTTGGGGGGGTGCAGTGCAGCATGTGTAATATCAATTGGGGGGGCGGGGGTGCAGCATGTGTAATATCAATGGGGGAGTGCAGCATGTTGAGTAATGTATATGAGTGTGTAATGTCAGTTGTCAGGCTGGAATGAAGTGTGTATTACGTGAATCTTGTTTTTTCAATGTGTTTTATGTGGTTCTGGATTTAATAATGTATTTGAGGTGGATGCGCTTTTAAAACGTAGTTTATGTGGCTCTGGCTTTTCCATTATTTTTTATGTGGAAGTGGTTTGTTGCAGTGTAATCCTGAAGTGGCTTGAAGGTTATGTGGACCTGGCTTATTTTAGTGTATTTTATATGGATATGGCTTGTATTTTCAATGTGCTGGTCTCGGCCCCAACATGACTAAAAACGGGTGTGATGCAAGCTCATACTCCTGCAAATGTCACGCCAAAGGCATGCACACACAAATGTGGCGTGGGCTTGTGACAGCTAGGCCACACCACATTTTTTGAGCGCGCGCCTACGGCGCGCATATGCTCTCAGGCTTTATTTTAACTACATATATTTTTCAGCGCTTTACCTCTTACAGTTTAGCCACCCCTGGGCTCAGTAGTCACAGTGGCTGACATTCTGTGGTCTTTCGAGACCACGCTCGCTTACTGTGATACCACACCCCCTCACGATGAGGCCACACCCACTCCGCAATACTACTGTTTCTTGGGGGGGGGGCGCATTTTGACTGCTCGCACTGGGAGCCTCAGACCCTAGAAACTGCCCTGGTCGTACACACTGAGCAATGCAAACGATTTGTCGTTACGAACCGGCAAATTGTCCCAATATTGCTCCAGTGTGTAACCAGCTTAAGGAACTGTTGTAATGGCATGTACATGTCGCTGGGGAACTCTCAGACCAGACAAAATGTTCTTATATTAGTAAGATTACTATAGGGTTTTTTTTTTTTTTCATTCTACAATATCAGAAACATTACAGCAAAAACAAAAGATAAAAGCACCGAGCATCTGTTTGACCAGTTTACATTATGCTGAAGTAGAATATCTGCAATTAATTATTGGATAACTCCTTTAAAGTTTACTGTCCACTGTGCTTACAGATGTCTTATCTTTCATGTAAAATATGTAGTTATCCAGGACACACATTTCAAAAGAAACATGATGTAAAGCAGGTACAGTTGGTATCTTTAATATATTCAAACCATACAGGCATGTGCAGTGACACATGTACATGTTCAGCAGGAAGAACCTGCTTACAATCTGAAATTCTTAACAGAGCAGCTAGAAAACCTTAAAAGGAGGAAAATTTGCAAGAACAGGTCCTTTATGAAAGGTCACAAGGCCGGACTTATGATGGTAGAAAGACAGTGGTAGCATGCTGCTATTTATAACGTTACTATACCATTGTCTTTCAATTTTATTTTGCAAGTTGTCACAAACTCTTTATTAGACTAGGTATAACAAAGCATATTTTTTACCCGGTATTTTGCCAAGTCGTACTCGGCTTTTACACTGTTTCCACTGCACCCTTGTCCCGAATTTTACCCGGGTTGCCTCCCTTTCCACTGAACCCGGGAAAGCCCAGCAAAACCTATGGAGGTCATTAATAATGGACTTTATTCAGGCTCACAAAGATGAGGTTCACATGCAGTCCACAGGCTATTACATATAACCCCCCATATTGTGATACAGTTGGTACGGTAAGTGAGAGATTCTAGTTAGGTATTGTAGTGTTTTCCATAAGTGAAAAAATCTTGGAGACAGGAAAGAGATAGTTGTCAAAGTAGGTGAAGCACAGGTTGGAGGCAGATATAAGAGGCTGAATTGGTGAGGGCAGAGATCTACGAGGTTAAAATGTTTCTGAGAGCTTTGAAATTGAGGGCAAGTGGTTTCAGCAGGATTATGGAGGCTACGGCAATAAAATGTATTCATTTGTAAAGTGGTGTATTTGCTGGCAGAATAAGATCTTCCTCACTTAGAAAGGACTGTATTGGGGATAGAAGGGTGAAGGTTAGTCCAATTAAGATTAGGTCATATAAGTCAAAAGAAAAATAGTGAAACGATGAATTAGGGTTTTGGAAACTTCCAGAGTGTGAAACATACATAAACTAGCAATTTTTGAAGAATGAGGTTACAAGGCAATGCAATGAATGAATGCATGGAGAAAAGCAGCTGAGGGAAGATCCATGGAAGACCCCAAATATGCAGGCATGGGAAATGAAGTGTGTGTGAAGTTGTAAGGGAGAATAGAGGAGGGTTTGCAATACTGGGAGGAGGAAAGGGGAAGAGCTATGTTTTAGACATATTGCGTATTAGGCTGTGTCGGAACATCCAAGCGGCCATGGCAGAGAGGCAGTTTGACACATGAGATGTCAGGGGAGGAAAGATTGATTGGGTGTCTCTTGCTAAGAGGTGGGAGTTGAAGATGAAGGAGTATATTAGTACACAGAGCAAACTAAACTTAAATGCAGAGGGAAAAGGCCTAAAACAAACAACCAAAACAAATAGAGGGAGCTGAGGTAAGGATGTGCCAGAAGTAGATTCAAAAACTGAGTTAAGGCTATCTCAGGCTATCTGGCTAAAAAAGCACAGTCAACTGTCCTGAAATGAATCTGAGGTAGCAGAATATTTATCGTCTGCAACAATGCCATAAGTCTTATGTAAATTGACAAGAATGCACTGCAAGACTTCAGTAAATCACAGATTTAATACTTACAACAAAAAGAGAACTGTATCTTTCAGTCTTCTCTGGAGATTTTGGCAAACCATTTCTATTCAGTCTTACAAAGAACCGTTCACTAAAGTAGAAAAAAATAAAAAAATAGACATAATTACAGTACAGGTGAGCAATTAGCATATTTGTGCATTAGCCATATTTATCTATCATCTTTTGTCAACAATTTTTAAATTCTATCATGACTCAGGAGGCAACTTTTTGAAAGTATTAAATATTGACTACATAATACAAACATGACAAAATGTCGGTTTTGCAATGGTAATTGCATAAATTACAATGTACAACAAATAAATACTTTTAATTTGTTTCCTTTCTAAAAAATAGTCATACATTACTAATTTGAGGTCAAGAAAACTAAAATGATTTCAGAATGTTTTTACTAGCTCTATCTTTTGAGCTACACTACGTGCACTATACTGTATGTACATTAGTAATATAGTCATAGTGAAAAGATATTTTAAAATAATCAGATATTTTCTTGATTGAATAAAAATAACTGTTATTTAATTTCTATCAATCACAAATAAGAACACAAAACAAAACAAACATACAGCATACGAAACAAACATACAGCATACGAAAATACTATCTAATGTAGTGGCCTATTCATGGGGGTGCTTTCTCTTTACTTGTACTCCTCTTCTGGGGCATCTCTTGTCACTGTCTAACAGTAGTGATTCACCTATCCTGATATCTTTGTTCCATTGCTGAAATGTCTTGGTGGAATCGCTCACTATGCTTGTCACTCAGTGCACCATAGTTATCTTGTGTGGGTAATCCCGTGAATCACATATATTTGAATAGGGGAGGGGGCAATAACTGATTCATTTAATTGGGTCATTAGGCCCCGCCCCCTCTGCGCAGAACACAGGTTGCTGGTAACATTCTCTCCATTCTGCCACTTCACTAGGAATACCCCTACATCGTCATAAATGGGTTATATCTCGGAACTCACAGCTAACTGAGAGTTTTAAATGTCATATTCATTCTTTGCATGCTGAAATCAATTAGAAGTAACTATTTTCACATCGGAAACATTTTCATTGTTGTGCAGTGTTATCAGTCCTAATCTTTGCTACAGTAATACAGATTATGAGTTATATGATCAGTAAAAGTTGATTTCTGTGTATTTATTTGTAATTTTACATAGATCATTATTAGTTAAAAACAGAGCAGTTTACAGAAGTGGTTCCCAAACCTTCTTGAATCATGGTGCCCAAGAGTATCAGCATTCTTTTCACGCCACCCCTAGGCCAAAGGTTTGTTAATGAGAAATTTCGAAAAAGAAATATGAAATGAAGTAAATTGTGCTTACTTGTCATCCTTAGGTACAGTTATGTGGTGGTGGACAGGGTTGTGCTCCTGTTTGTCTAAATAGTTTATGATTGGCAGCCACTATCACTGGTTGTGCTTATCACACTGACCATATATAATTTAATTAGGTCCTGGACCACCACCCCGCGGAACCCACTTTGGGAAAAACTGGTTTAAAAGGTATAATCAAGGCTACTATCCCCAAATACAAGTGGATCAACCATAAGTGCATTTGTTAATAATCGCAACACAAATATGTGACAGATACTATTGCATGACAGAATTACAAATATGAGATTTTATTTTCTCTAAATACTGTAGGTGCACACAGTCAGATTTTTTATTCATTAATAGAGCTTTGAAGTACTGTACAGTTATTTTAGTGTGCATAGAAAATGTTGCCCATTGATATCACACTCACAAATATTCAGTAATGAAAAGTAATTGAAGTATAAATTGTTAATAAAACATATATCTAGTTCATATAAAAGAAAGTTGCATATTTGCATTTTAGGAGACATTTAGGCCATATAGTGTTATATACCAATGGGGCGATTCTATTCAGCACAATGTGAATAGCTCCGAGAAGGAGTTCCCGGAGCTTTTCCATTGTCCCCATCGCGCACTGCACTTAGTCGGAAGATGCCGTTTACCGCACTTGATTAGTCGCAGTAACCGGCATTCTCCAACTTTAAAGCGGCCATGAGGCTGTTAGTACCGCGCTGATCCGCAAAACAACATTGCGGCCAGTCGGGCTTAACAGCACAGCCGATTGTATAGCCCCAGAGGCGTGCGGGATAGTGTGCTTAGTATCTATCCCCAGGCGGGGGGGTATGTTGTATGTCTTGGGGCCGAGGGTTAGGATGGGGTATTTATGTCACTTTGGCAGCGGTGGGTAGTAAAGATTTAATGGGTCAGGGGGTTTGGGTGGGTAGTGTATGTCCCTGGGGCAGCGTGGTAGGGGAGGTAGCAGGTAGTGTATGTCCCTGGATTGAGGGGGTACTGCATTTCTTAGGGGCCGGAGGTAGGGAGGGGATGTATGTCTCTGAGGCTGGAGTATAGGGTGGTGAGTGTATGTCACCGAGGCCAGGTGATAGGGGGGAGAGTGTATGTCTCTGGGGCAGGGGGGTAGGGTGGGGAATGTATGTCCCTGGGGCCAGGATAGGGTGAAAACTGGGGAGGAGACAATGCTGGGGAGGGGACAGTGCTCAGTTGGGGTGACAGCTGGGGTGGGCACAGTGCTGAGATGGGGTGACAGTTAGGCAGAGGACAATGCTGAGGTGGGGTGGAAGCCGGGGAAGGGACAGTGATGAGATGGGTTGAGAACTGGGGAAGGGACATTGCTGAGATAGGATGAGAACATTACTGAGATAAGAGTTGGGGAGGGACCAGTGCTGCAATAGAATGACAACAGAGTTGAGATAAGGTGTGAGCTGTGGAGGGGACAGTGCTGAAATGGCATAAAAACAGTGCTGGTTACGCCACTGCTTTGGGCTAACGGCACCTGAATGTCTGTAGTCTGGGAGGCAGAGGAATGCAGGGACAGCGGCCACATCTTACAAGAGCCACAGGCATCACAAGCCCAAGCAGTAACCATGCGAAAGCGCAGACCATGGGTACATCTCCCGAGTCCAGGCTACATGCACACGGAAGAGCCTGCTAGCTGGAGCATGATCGCTTCCGGTTTGAGTTCCACAGAGGAAAGCAAATACCGGAAGCACGGAAGTCGAAAGGCAGGATGAGCAGTACTGGGCCGGCAGGCAGGGTGAGCCTGGCAGAGGGAAACATGGGACCAGCCCTGCAGGAATTTTCCCACTGGTGGCCAAATTCGCCCCTGGCTAGATGTTTATGTGAAAAATATTCAGTGAAAAAGCCAAACAAAGAAGGCAGTAATTTTAAAACTCCACACATGAGAGAACTATTACTATAACAAGTGGTTGAAGTATTAAAGTAACAAATGGCAATTTTATGCTGACTATAACATCAGGTTCAGTCATCTTGTTACTGTTTAGGGTTTCTACAGGATTCTGACAGAATTTCAAGCTGTGGAGTGAGCAGGCATTTCTATTAATAGCGGTCCACTCTGAGTTTTAAGAACCGCTCATCACATCTGGACATGCACATTTGCAAATTCAAAAATGACAGGCACTGGACTGCTGAACAACAGAAGAAGGTGTTATCGCTTACGGAGGAATGCACATGCAGGACCCTCCTCACCTCTGGCACTGTAGGGTCCCCATAGCACTTGCAGTTCTACCACTGCACACAAACAGTGACTAATAGTTATATATACATACTTTAATGAGTTAATACCTAATGACCAATCCATAGAATGCATTACAAATGTTAGGCGTGGACAAAGGCTTGAGGAATACAAGGAAACACAAGCAACTTTTGGTATTTGTGTTCAGTATGAGGCAGCATTTCATGAGTATGAAATTACAGCATGAAATCATGTGCATACTTATTAACAGGACTCCCCCCAAAACAACAAAGTATATTATTACATTTTATTTATAGGGCGCCACAAGTGGTCCGCAGCGCGTACATACAGTAACAGGTACACAGGACATTACAATACAGTAACCAAAATATAAACAGAACACAAGTAACAATTAGCAACACAATTCTCCATACACAGTACAGCTCTGAAGGTGAAGGCTGTCATAGAAGTGCTAGAGAAGAAGCCTGTGAGAGAGTGGGGAAGAGGACCCTGCTCCTAGGAGCTTACAATCTAGTCACACAATGCCAATACAATGTAATTAGACCCATTCAAAATATCAGAATACTGCTTGTGCTTCTGCATCCCACAAATGTTTCTGTTCAATGTTTCACAATTTCAGCTGTCTTGAGAAGAAAAGGGATAGAGAAATAACGAACACTGAGGAGATTAATCTAAGCAGGTCAACAAGGGATTTTACCACTAAAGTATCTCCTTGAGTAGCAAACGGAGCCTGCGGTCCAAACGTTTTAACCCATTAGAATTCATCATTTGTGCTTTCTCATTAAAGTATACGGAGGCCTTGGAGAAACTAAACATGCAACTTTTCACGGTAAGGAAAAAAGCAATGGGTGTCAAAAAGCATCAAATATTTTCCAAATGCACTTTATTCTTTAGCTAACAAGGTAAATAGTTAAACATTTAAAGAGAAGTCTACATAGGAAAATTTACGAACGACCCAAGAAGAATTCCCTTTATATGCCCAACTCTTTTCATTGGTTGATGGACTGTAGCAAACGCTTCAGCCTTAGTCCAAACCATGCGCTTCCCCAGAAAATCAGGCACAATTACCGAAATGTAGGCACGTTACACCACAAATTTTATTAGCCACAAGGTGAACACAACGCCGCAGAAGAGGTAACACATAATTAAGCACAGAAAATAGTGTATATATATATACTGTATAATATAAACTGTAGAAAAGTGTAAAGCTCTGTTTTGTATAAATCTGCACAATTACTGCAGCCTGCTAATGAGTAGAGGTAGATTCCAGTTGTCCAGCTATGATTGAGCGACATCTTACCTGCAGCCATCTCTCACATAAATAAAAAGTATATAGCGCAATTCCGTTTGGATAAAATGCACAAAATTTACTACACCCCAGGAATAAGATAAATATTAAACATGTCAGAAGTGCGGACCAGCAGGACTTAAAGACTCCAATACTGGGCTGCTGCTTACCTATTTGGAGGAAGATACACACAAGGGATCAGAGTGTCCGGGACTTTGCCCCCTGTTTTGAAGTGCCCTTTCCTTATTTACATCTGATAGGTGCAACTTATGTAATGAAGACTCATTTGAACTTTTACCCATTGTGAGTGTAACAAGTGCTTTAATTTTGTGTATTTATCCAAATGTAATTGCACTATATATTTTTTATTTCCTTTGTGTCTTTATGTATTGGGAATTTCTACACCATTGGATTGTGACAACATACGTTGTATGAGGATGTTGGGCATATATATTGATTACATCTGGTTGATTACATTGGGAGCAGTGGTGACCCCTATTGACCCCAGGAAAAGATTCACCTTTTACCCTCACTGTGTGGCACGTGGATGATTCATACATTATTGTATATTACACTATATTAGGGCTCGACAAAACCCGGAGACCAGGTCGCCATGGTGACCAGATTGGGCTGCCTGGCAACTAGATTTGAGGCATCCGCCTGCCGCTGCTAGTATAGTGCAGGCCGCGAGCGCGGTCCACACTACAGAGTAACAAACACATAGCCGCCAGCGGCAGCTGTGTGTTTGTTATAGCAGCCGATGAGAGTCAGACAAACTCTCATTGGCTGCTGCGTCGTCCACAGAGGGAGCCGGCACGAGCTCACTCATGAGCTCTGCCTTCCAGCTCCCCCAGCAGCGGGTGATGGGAGAGACGTCATTACGCCTCTCCGAAGGGTGCAGAGTGGGCCGGGAGGAGCGGACAGCGGCGGTCGTTGGCAGGATCGGGGATCAGGTAAGTTGTGGGGTTTTTTGTGCATGTAAAGGGCACTGCATAGGGGGGCTGGTTGCTACAGGGGGCACTGCATAGAGGATTGGCCGTTACTGGGGACACTGTATAGGGGGCCGCTACTGGGGCACTTTACAGGGTGGGGCCACTACTAGGGGCAATGCATAGTGGGGACCACTACTGGGGGCACTGTATATGGGGGACCACTACTGAGGGGGCACTGTATAAGGGGGGGTGGCTGCTACTGGGGCACAGTATAAGGGGGGTGCTACTAGAGCACTGTATAAGGGGGGCGCTACTAGGGGCACTGTGTAAGGGAGGGCACTGCATAGGGGGCGCTACTAGGAGCAGTGCATAGGGGGGGCGTAACTAGGAGTAGTGCATAGGGGGGAATACTACTGGGGGCACTGCATAGGGGGGACTACTACTGGGGGCACTACATAGGGGGGACTACTACTGGGGGCACTGCATAGGGGGGGACTACTACTGGGGGCACTGCATAGGGGGGACTACTACTGGGGGCACTGCATGGGGGAGGGACTACTAATGGGGCACTGCATAGGGGGGACTACTACTGGGGGCACTACTACTAGGGGCAATGCATAGGGGGGACCACTTCTGGGGGCACTGCATAGCAGGGCACTATTGGGGGCACTGCATAGGGGTGCCCAAAGCATATTCTTGCACCTGGGCCCACCACACTCTCTAGTTCGGCCACTGCCGGCTGTGGCTTTGCTTTCCGGGGTTTTTTGGCTGCGGAGGGGTGGTCTTTTTGGGGGTTGGTTGCCTGCTCAGTAATGTGGCTGTGGGAGGGTGGTTTACCTGAGGTCCCCCATTAGTGGTGTGGCCATGGGGGTTGCTTGCCCGGGGCATAGGTGATCAGTAATGCTGCCCTGTGGGTAGGGGGGGGGGTCTGGCTCCTACACTTTCATTCTGGCTCCTAGATTTTAGAAACATTTGCAAAGCCCTGCACTATATTATATATTTTTATGACATTTGCATCGAGAGGAAGTGCGCCATATAAGAAATATGTTCAAGCATTGCCAAAGTGTATTCAGAGAAGTATGGTAAAAACGTATTTTATTTTCTTTGTGTTATGTGCTCTGTTACACACAAGTTGTATTTTACTGTAATCTTTCATGTCTGTGTTACGTGTAAAGTGCCTTTTAAAGTTGATGAAAGTCATGTGTTACTCTTACATTGTTTTCAAAAACAATGGGTATAAACTATAAACTGTCTAGTCATTTAGCTTCTGTCAAAAAAAACAAACAATTAAAATAACGACAAACCTGAATAGGAATATATTTACAGTCAATACTGCTTTAGGGCATTCTGAATGCATCCATTATGCTGCACTGCCTAATAATATCTCTTACAAGAATTATCAGGCAGCTAGCAGAGACCAACTTAGCAAAACAGAAAAAAATAGAGCAAATGACTAGAACGTTATTCTTAAACAATGATGTCCTAGCCAGGCTAATATGGCACATGGGGTATAACTAGGTATTTAAAGGCCCATAGCAAATGTTTGTAAGGGCCCCTATGTACTACCCAATATTGAAAAATGTATATAACACATTGTAATTTTTACAAAGAAGATGGGCCCCCCTAAGATCTGGGTCCCATAGCAGCTGTAGTTATGCCAATGACGGCAAAATTGGCCATGCAGGTGAATGCAGTACTTTTATGAGGCAGTATAAGCAGTATTGTGGTTCATAAACATCAAATATTTATGCTGTGGTTTATTTTCCATATTAATATTTAGATGGCAAAACCACATTACTGTCATTTCATAAGTATAGGTCCATGCCAACTTAAGCCAGAATAACTTTTTAAGCAACTTCTCTCATTTCTATCTGACAAGGCCGTCATGAGCTGCTGCCTGCCAACTCAGATAGCCAGACCTGATTGTCTCCTCTTCATTCTGTCCCCTCCCCAAGCTGTGAAGTTAAGCGTAAACTTCACAGTCTGGGGAGGGGACAGAGTGGAGAGGAAACAGACTGAGGCAGAGTTAGTTCAACGAGGGGGGAAGCAGTGGTGAAAAACGAGGCTGGGGAAGGGAGGTATTCATTAGAGAGGTTGATGGCTAGGATCAGGAGAATGGAGATCTATCTTATGGGGATGGGATGGGCTATTCTGTACTAGTCTAGGGGGGGGGGATTATGATCTGTCTCTGTGAGGGAGGGGGGATTATCCTGTACTAAGGGTAGATCATCTGTCTGTTGGGGAGAGGGCTATTTTGTGGCAAGGGCAGATGATGATGTGTCTGAGGGGGGTGAGGCTAGTCCGTGCTAAGGGAAGATGATCTGTGTGTGGGGGAGAGGAACTATTCTGTGCTAAGGGGAGATGGTCTGTCTGTGGGGGATGGGGCTATTCTGTGCTTGGACAGGAGGATTGTGCTGGGGAGAAGCAGGGGGGGTGCTGGAGAGGCACAAGGGGAATAGCACTGGAGAGGCACATGGGGGGATGGTGCTGGAGACACACATATAGGATGGTAGGATTAGAACAAAAGACTGGGAGACAGTATTATTCAGTAAGACAACAATTCTAATGAAACCATACTACCAATGCAAATGGTACCAAACTAGCAAATCTATTTTATTCACATAAAATAGTTTGATATGGGAAACTCACATTTTGACCTGCCCCAAAACATCTGTTACTATGTGTTATCTGGTTGCATGATGATGGCAAGGAAGGATCAATTTCTTCAGAGGTTCCCAGTTGCAGAAAAATCACATAGGTAAGAAAATACTCATTCACATGCTTGCTGTGCTTATCACTGGAGAGAGGAACTGGCGGCATGCCCATCAGCTCCTGGAGCGGTGGGCATGCCCCCAGCATGACAAAACTGGGGGAGTGGCTTGTGGGCATGGCACTTCACATTAGGCCACGCACACTGTTCGGGCATGTGCCTTCAGCGCCCGCACATAGGGCCACTTCCAGAATTTTTTCCAGGACCATTTTAAATTCCCAATTCACCCCAGATCTCTGGTGAGAGATCTTGCAGATTTAAAACAACCACTAGGTACAAATTACTTCTGTGATACAAATCAAACTCTGGAAACACAATTCGGAAATAAATATGAAATCCATATACTCATATACCACATGCACACTAT
Organism: Taudactylus pleione; assembly: GCA_031769625.1. Classification (NCBI taxonomy): domain Eukaryota; kingdom Metazoa; phylum Chordata; class Amphibia; order Anura; family Myobatrachidae; genus Taudactylus; species Taudactylus pleione. The sequence continues at coordinate 24,396,233 of JAUIMM010000040.1, read as the reverse complement.
CCTTAGCAAACTATTCTGTGCCACTGCTGGTGTGGCCATGAATCCGTAATACTTAGCAAGACTGCGAAATCATTGGTAACATTGAGTACAATTGGAGCCTCACGCACACTTGCACAAGCTCTGACCTTACTCAGGAATTGCTAACCTCATCGCACACAGTGCAAGCCCAAGCTGCGCAAGGCATCTTAGTGGCTAATTCATGCACACCCTTGCAACAGCGTTCAAACGCACTGGCACGCCTGCGTTTCGCCAACAACCAACCCCCCGTCACCTCCCCCAAATGGTCACTTCCTGTCAATCACTCTGTGATGGTCTGTGTAGTCACTGCGATCACAGTGGAGTGTTCATGCATACGCAAAAAGCAACAATCGTCCAATTGTGTGCGTAATTATAGTTGCGATCCTTGCTGAAACAAGCCCTAGGTGTCCTAGCAAAGTACAGTATAATACCCAGTGTGAAGAGAGTGAGCAATAACTTTTTGATGAACGTGCTTGATCAAACTAGTATTTTGAGGGAAACTATACAATAAAAATGTAAATATATACCCACTAGTCTCTTGAAACAAGCTTCTTCTCTTTAATGAATTATTGATTATGAAATGGCAGCTTTAAGAGCCACCGATTATTTATGTTTTTGCCCAGGTTTTGTACTTAATAGTACTTCAGTTTTATATTCTGCAAGTAAAAACACAGATGATTGGCAAAGTCGCCGTTTAGCAAATAAACCCCCATGACTAGATATGAAGGACTTCAAGTCGAAGACTGTAGGGTGTTCTACAGCATGTAGCATAATAAGGAGATTAACTAAATGAATAGCTAAATCAAAATTACAGTACTTCAAAGCCTATATGCTCTAATAGTCTTATTTTTTTTGCACAACATTGTTAGTGTAATTGTGTAAGTAAAGCCTGCCTTATAAGATAATCACTTGTTTAACTACAGCAGTGGTGGGGAACCTTTTTTTCTGCCGAGAGACATTTTGATATACAGTCAGGTGCATAAATATTGGGACATTGACAGAATTTTAATATTTTGGCCTCTATTCACCACCACAATGGCTTTGAAATGAAACACACAAGATGTGCTTTAACTGCAGACTTTCAGATTTAATTTGAGGGTAATTACATCCAAATCAGGAGAACGGTGTAGGAATTACAACGGTTTCTATATGTGCCTCCCACTTTTTAAGGGGTCAAAAGTAATGGGACAAACTAAACAATCCTAAATCTAACTTTCACGTTTTAATACTTTGTTGAAAATCCTTTGCAGGCAATTACAGCCTGAAGTCTGGAACGCATAGACATCACCAGATGCTGGGTTTCATCCCTGGTGATGCTCTGCCAGGCCTCTACTGCAAATGTCTTCAGTTCCTGCTTGTTCTTGGGGCATTTTCCCTTCAGTTTTGTCTTCATCAAGTGAAATGCATGCTCAATCGGATTCAGGTCAAGGGATTGACTTGGCCATTGCATAACATTCCACTTCTTAGCCTTAAAAAACTCTTTGGTTGCTTTTGCAGTATGCTTCGGGTCATTGTCCATCTGCACTGTGAAACGCCGTCCAATGAGTTCTGAAGCATTTGACTGAATATGAGCATATAATATTGCCCGAAACACTTCAGAATTCATTCTGCTGCTTTTGTCAGCAGTCACATCATCAATAAACACAAGGGAACCAGTTCCATTGGCAGCCATACATGCCCACGCCATGACACTACCACCACAATGCTTCACTGATGAGGTGGTATGTTTTGGATCATGAGCAGTTCCTTTCCTTCTCCATACTCTTCTCGTCCCATCACTTTGGTACAAGTTGATCTTTGTCTCATTTGTCCATAGGATGTTGTTCCAGAACTGTAATGGCTTTTTTAGATGTTGTTTGGCAAACTCTAATCTGGTCTTCCTGTTTTTGAGGCTCACCAATGGTTTACATCTTGTGGTGAACCCTCTATATTCACTCTTGTGAAGTCTTCTCTTGATTGTTGACTTTGACACATATACACCTACCTCCTGGAGAGTGTTCTTGATTTGGCAAACTGCTGTGAAGGGGTTTTTCTTCACCAGGGAAATAATTCTTCTGTCATCCACCACAGTTGTTTTCCGTGGTCTTCCGGGTCTTTTGGTGTTGCTGAGCTCTCTGGTGCGTTCATTCTTTTTAAGAATGTTCAAAACAGTTGATTTGGCCACACCTAATGTTTTGCTATCTCTCTGATGGGTTTGTTTTGATGGCTTGCTTCACTGATAGTGACAGCTCTTTGGATCTCATATTGAGAGTCGACAGCAACTGATTCCAAATCAAATGTCACACCTAGAATCAACTGCAGACCTTATACCTGCTTAATTGATAATGAAATAATGAGGGAATAGCCCACACCTGTCCATGAAATAGCTTTTGAGTTGATAGTCCCATTACTTTTGGCCCCTTAAAAAGTGGGAGGCACATAAAGAAACCGTTGTAATTCCTACACCGTTCACCTGATTTGGATGTAATTACCATCAAATTGAATCTGAAAGTCTGCAGTTAAAGCACATCTTGTTTGTTTCATTTCAAAGCCATTGTGGTGGTGAATAGAGGCCAAAATCTGAAAATTCTGTCAATGGCCCTCATTCAGAGCCGTACGCTCTGAGCAGAGCGCACGCTCTGAATGAGGGCCGAGCTCCATTTTCATGGAGCGTCCTCCTGGACGCTCGTATAGCTGTGGGTCACCACCCACAGGCTATACGAGCATGCTTTGTGATGGCCGCGATGGTCGAGACCATCGCGACCATCGAAATTGCGAGCCGGAGCCTGCGGTTGAGGTTTTCAACCGCAAGCTCCGGAGTGATTTTGGCTCTATCAGAGCCAAAATTACTCCCACTGACATCACTAGTGATGTCAGTGGGCCGGCTTCTGACGGGAGGCGTTCCCGTGGGAACGCCCCCGTCAGGGAGGCATGCCCCCGGCACGCCCACCAAAGGGGGCGTGCTGTCAATCAACATTGACAGCACGCCCCCTTTGATCGGACACAACGAGCGAAGGACTTTCCTTCGCTCGTCGCGTCTGGCGCATGCGCACGACGGAGCTCCCTCCGTCGTGCGCATGCTCAGTCCATAACATCGACCCACTTGCAAGCAGGACAGCCGCTCGCGAGTGGGTCTGAATCAGGCCCAATGTCCCAATATTTATGCACCTGACTGCATATACCTTGCCTTGAAAAAGTATTCACCCCCCTTTGCATTTTTCATGTTTTGTTGCCTCAGAACCTGGAATTAAAATGGACTGTTTGAAGGTGTACATCATTTCATTCACAGAACATGCCTACAACTGTGAAGTTGTGTTTTTTTTTATATTGTGAATCAAACAACATATAGGACTACATAACAGAAAACTTCAGCATGCATAACTATTCACCCCCTAAAGTCAGTACTTTGTCGAGGCACCTTTTGCGGCAATTATAGCTGCAAGTTGCTTTGGATAAGTCTCTATGAGCTTGCCACATCTTGACCCTGGGATTTTTGCCCATTCCTCAAGGCAAAACTGCTCCAGCTCCTTCGTGTTGGATGGTTTCCGCTTGTGAACAGCAATCTTCAATATTCAGATTCTCAATTGGATTGAGATCTGGGCATTGACTAGGCTATTCCAACACATTTAAATGTTTCCCCTTAAACCACTCGAGTCTTGCTTTAGCAATATGCTTCGGATCATTGTCCTGCTGGAAGGTGAACCTCCGTCCCAGTCTCAAATCACAGGCAGACAAACAGATTTTGCTCAAGAATATCCCTGTATTTAGCACCATCCATCTTTCCCTCGACTCGAATCAGTTTCCCAGTCCCTGCTGCTGAAAAACATCCCCACAGCATGACGCTGCCACCACTATGTTTCACTGTGTTGATAGTGTTCTAGGAGTGATGGGATGTGTTGGGTTTGCGCCAGACATAGCGTTTTCCTTGGTGGCCGAAAAGTAAAATTTTAGTCTCTTCTGGCAAAAGCACCTTCCTCCATACATTTGGGGAGTCGCCCACATGCCTTTTGGCAAACTCAAATCGTGTAACGGCTTTTTTCTGGCCACTCTTCCATAAAGCCCAGCTCTAGGGAGGGTACGGCTTATTGTGGTCACATGCACAGATACACCAGTCTCTGCTGTGGAACTCTGCAGCTCCTTCAGGGTTACCTTTGGTCTCTGTGCTGCCTCTCTGATTGATGCCCTCCTTGCCCGGTCTGTGAGTTTTGGTGGGCGGCCCTCTCTTGGCAGGTTTGTTGTGGTACCATGTTCTTTCCACTTGATGATGATGGATTTGATGGTGCTCCGGGGATCATCAAAGATTTGAATTTTTTTTTTTTATAACCCAACCCAGAATTGTACTTCTCAACAACTTTGTCCCTGACTTGTTTGGAGAGCTCCTTGGTCTTCATGGTGTGATGCCTCTTGCTTAGTGGTGTTGCAGCATCTGGGGCCTTTCAGAAAAGGTGTGTTTATACTGACAGATCATGTGACACATAGATTTCACACAGGTGGACTTCATTTCACTAATTATGTGACTTCTGAAGGTAATTGGTTGCACCAGAACTTTTGAGGGGCTTCATAGTATAGGGGGTGATTACATATGCACATGCCAATTTTCAGAATTTTATTTATAAAGATTCTTTTTTATATATATTTTTCTCATTTCACTTCACCAAATTAAACTATTTTGTGCAGATCCATCACAAAAAATTCAGATTAAAAAAAAAAAAATTAATTACAGGTTGTAATGTAACAAAAAGGTAAAAAGCCAAGGGGGGTGAATACTTTTGGAAGGCACTGTATAACATTATTTGTGGGCCTGGGGCAAGCCACGCCCCTCCATGTGACGTCACATGGGGGGGGCCACAATAGCCTGTAATTACAGCAATGCCCGATGCATCTTTAGGATGCTCTGGGGAGCTGTAAGGGCAGCAATCTGACTTTCTGAAGTGTCCTAAGGACGCTCCAGACTGCACCGTTGCATAGATCCGTGTTGCAGGGTGCTATTCTAGGCACCCTGCTAGTCAGATGAGGCTAGCAGAAAAAAGCTTAGAGTGCCAAACCAAATGGTTCCGTGGGCCTTATACGGCCCCCAGGCTTGAGGTTCCCCATCCCTACAGCTTTGATTTTTTTTTGTATTTTCTATTTTATTGCCTACATCATACTTTTATCACCTGGAGATAGATAGATATGCTCTGTTGTGATTACCCTAAAATTCCTGTCTTATACACCATACCCAAGTTGCACAAGAATGCTAAAACTCCACCAGGTCGTCCGATTATAGTGGCCCGGGATTCTTTATATTATGCTATATCCCAATTCTTGGACCACCTGCTGCAACCAGTGGTACAAAATTAAACCACGGTATTAAAGGACACGACATCCTTTATTTTGAAACTCCAAGATTTCATGCCCCTGAGGGGTAAGCTCCTCTTGTGCACAGTTGACGTCGTAAACCTTTACACAAGAATCCCACATAGTAGAGGTCTAAATGCTCTCAGAAGAATCCTCACTAACAAGCCACTTTATATAGGACCAGACAAAGTTCATCCTTGCATTGGAGCTCACCCTAACACACAACTATTTTCTCTTTGAAAATAATCTGGGTGCACTATGGGTTCTTGAGTAGCGCCGTGTTTCGCTTATCTGTTCATGGTAGAAGTAGAAAAGGAACTATTTTTTTTCATGACCAAACATATTTCAGGTTATGGGCGGTTCATAGATGACATTTCCCCACTGTGGTCAGGAAGTGAAGAAGCCTTCAGGGAGATGATGGACGACATTAACCTAAAGGACTCGGCCATCAAATTTACCTACTGCACCAATGCAGTCCAGAAAAAATAATGTTTTGGGATGTGGCAGTATCACTAGCGGACACTAATAAATTACAAAAATCAATTTTTACAAAGGAAACTAACTGAAATATGCTCCTACTGGAGGACAGTGAACATCCATCTGCATTAAAACGGGGGCTCCCGTTTTCCCAGTTCCTGCGCATCTTTCGGATAAGTAGTAATACAGAGGACGCCATCAAATTGTCACTCAAGTTCTTGGCAAGAGGCTATCCCCCTCGCCTATTAAAATCAGCTAAAGAAAAGGTACTGTCCTTATTGAGGTTGTGTTTGTAACCAACAACAAGGGATGATCAAAGCAACACAATGTTATGGATACAGGATTTCTCATTACCGAACTAATAGTTAATTTTAGATGCCAAACTGCTATGGCCAATGGTCTCAAATGACTCCCAATTGCCAGCATTAAAGGATTTGGTTATTATGCCAGCCTTCAGATGGGGCAAGAACATCAAAGACTATGTAGTCCACAATTATATCACAGGCCTGAAGGGTTCAAATCCATCCCATTGCCTCACTTGCAAGCTAGGCAATTACAAATGCCTAGGCTACATTACCTGTACAGTAGCTCATTAGAAACAGGAGATTCATTTGCACATCTGCACTCAGGGTAGAGATTTCTGATTAAATACCCCCCTTACTTGCTCAAGCAGATTTGTAGTCTATTACAGTGGTTCTCAAACTCGGTCCTTAGGACCCCACACAGTACGCATTTTCCAGGTCACCCAGCAGGTGCACAGGTGTATTCATTACTCACTGACACATTTTAAAAAACCCACAGGTTGAGCTGATTTCACTTTCGACTCTGTGAGGAGACCTGAAAAACATGCACTGTTTGGGGTTCTGAGGACCGAGTTTGAGAACCTGTGGTCTATTTCATCAGATGTCCTTGTGGACTATTATACGTGGGGAAGACTACCCGCCAATTTAAAGAATGGATGGCACTCCATAGATCTGCTATCCATGCAGCGATTCAAGGGAAGGAGTGCGGGAGACACTTCCGTGACCACAAACATGGACTATCTACAATCAAGTATAAAATGATTGACCACGTACAAGTACAGCAGAGGGGAGGGGATCGTAGTCGCCTTCTTCCACAACGAGAGGCAAAATGGATCCACACTCTGAACATGGTCCAATCCAATTGGTTTTTCATATTTTTTTCCCCCGATTTGTCTCCGATTTTTGCCATATCGTTCAGGTTTTCGATAGTATAGAGCGTATAGTTTGTCCATGATGTTTCACCTTTATTTAGGCGTACACTACCTACCTTATTAGATTTTCTTTCACTGCTCCCTGAGTGATAGGACAGTTAGCCTGTAAGCCTTTATTAGATTGGTGATAATTTTGAGAGGCACAGTAACTTTACTTATAGCTACTGGCTGTCAGACCAGCTTCTTTTGTGCTTTATTGATTGAGGTCATGGTATGTTTTGTGTAAAGCATATCAGTATGATTTTGATTTCCAGCATTGTATATCTGTTGTTGTGATGACAGGTCACATGCTCAGCTTACTCCCCCGTGGGCTGCTGGGACACCGAGCGCCGCTGCGCCATTCAATGACGTTTCCGGGTATACATGGGGCCGTGCTGATGGAGCTGTTCACAATGGGTGTTCATGTTATAAAGGTATGGGTTGTTTTAAATACATTATGTCTTGATAAAAGAATTACCTCTCTGAAACGTTGATACTTACACAGCAGTGAGTCTGTTTATTTCTGTTGGAAGCCGGGATATATACACACACACAGTATACTGTATATAATTTATTTTATTTTTTTTAATAAAATTATCACATCGGTACAAATGTCTTTGGGCCCGATTAAAACCCGGACGCTAAGAAGCGTTCGCTCGTAGCTGCCGTTGGTTCGCATTGTTTGCATGGATCGCAGTGGGCGAACCAGTGCGAAAGATCGGTGCACTGTATCTAACCTCCCCCCTGGTGACAAGTACTCACCTCAGTCCCTGTTTCACTTCGTCAGTCGGCTTCATATGAGTCAGACAGTCTCTCTGCATGTGTGGGAGGTCTGATGGGCATGCAGGAGGGTTTAGTTTTATTGAACATTTTTATTTTTTTCCCATGAATGGGTGGGTAGGGGCCCCAGTAAATTGCTTTGCTCAGGGCCCAAACTGCTGTTAAGGCGACCCGGACTGTCCCCATAGTCCCACTAGTATGGGACAGAATTCATCAAGCTCCGAAAATACAATATTTTCATAGGTTGACTGCGGGAGCATTCGCCATCTTCGGATGGTATTTGATTCCGCTCACGGCTTGCAACCTGCTCCTTCCCTATGGGAAGGAGTCCCAGGTCGCGAAAAAGGATTCTCTCAGATCCCTCCACCCCTGTCTGGCTCCTTCCGCCGGACATCAGGGCTCTTGTGCGCATGTGTGACCTGTGAATAGACCCCAAGAAAGAATAAAGCAATAAGGGATAAACTGTAAAAATATATTATGACGGCTTTTATGACAAGTAGATATATTGGGGCAGTACAGCTGTATAGATATGGCCAAACTCAGAATACAGTTGCAGTTCTGCATCAATTTTCAGACATGCGATGCAGCAGCTTTTCATTCAATTCCAAGGCAAGTAAAAAAGATGCACCTTTCAGCCAATTAATATAATTAGTGCTCCTGCTAGAAAGCTGGCAGGGCGTTGGGGTTGACAACCGGGAACTTCTTCGAGCGCATTCCCGAAAAGGGGGCGTGTCCTTGTGACTCACCCCCAAATTGCCACACTTGGGGCATGCCCATTGTAAGTGCTGGGCTTCCTCCAAGCTCTCCCCTCACAGTAAATAGATGCTGTGCGCATGTGTACAGCGTCTATTCACAGGGCGGTGATCTGTCACCGCAACTTTTCCCACACGCGGGACAAGTGCGCCCGCCTGTGGAGCGCACTGCATCACAAATACATTATTTAGGAGGTGTGAACACAAAATTACCGGGGCCTGGCAAGGCTCTCTACAGTCCTATATGTAGCTATATTATCTGGCTGCCTGAAAACGGTGCTGAATAGCTAGACACGTCAGAATGGCTATGCACACAGCAGCCAGGCTGTAGCAGCCCATATGCAGCCAGCTTTAGTCAACAGGGAACTTGGCCATGTGATTCCCTCTAGGGTACCTTAATACTTATGATGAACAGTGCTTATTTTGAAGGGCTCTGAATGAAAAGGAAGCTCTCCAATAGATTATACTGTTATGACACACACACACACTTTATATTTATACTAATGGTATTGTTGTTTTTACAGATGCCCTAAGAAAATTGCTGTTACAAAACTTACAGTCAGGTGCATAAATATTGGGACATTGACAGAATTATCATATTTTGGCCTCTATTCACCACCACAATGGCTTTGAAATTAAACAAACAAGATGTGCTTTAACTGCAGACTTTCAGATTTACTTTGAGGGTAATTACATCCAAATCAGGTGAACGGTGTAGGAATTACAATGGTTTCTATATGTGCCTCCCACTTTTTAAGGGGCCAAAAGTAATGGGACAAACTAAACAATCCTAAATCTAACTTTCACTTTTTAATACTTTGTTGCAAATCCTTTGCAGGCAATTACAGCCTGAAGTCTGGAACGCATAGACATCACCAGATGCTGGGTTTCATCCCTGGTGATGCTCTGCCAGGCCTCTACTGCAAATGTCTTCAGTTCCTGCTTGTTCTTGGGGCATTTTCCCTTCAGTTTTGTCTTCATCAAGTGAAATTCATGCTCAATTGGATTCAGGTCAGGGGATTGACTTGGCCATTGCATAACATTCCACTTCTTAGCCTTAAAAAACTCTTTGGTTGCTTTTGCAGTATGCTTCGGGTCATTGTCCATCTGCACTGTGAAGCGCTGTCCAATGAGTTCTGAAGCATTTCACTGAATATGAGCATATAATATTGCCCAAAACACTTCAGAATTAATTCTGCGGGTTTTGTCAGCAGTCACATCATCAATAAACACAAGGGAACCAGTTCCATTGGCAGCCATACATGCCCACGCCATGACACTACCACCACCATGCTTCACTGATGAGGTGGTATGTTTTGGATCATGAGCAGTTCCTTTCCTTCTCCATACTCTTCTCGTCCCATCACTTTGGTACAAGTTGATCTTTGTCTCATTTGTCCATAGGATGTTGTTCCAGAACTGTAATGGCTTTTTTAGATGTTGTTTGGTAAACTCTAATCTGGTCTTCCTGTTTTTGTGGCTCACCAATGGTTTACATCTTGTGGTGAACCCTCTATATTCACTCTTGTGAAGTCTTCTCTTGATTGTTGACTTTGACACATATACACCTACCTCCTGGAGAGTGTTCTTGATTTGGCCAACTGTTGTGAAGGGGTTTTTCTTCACCAGGGAAATAATTCTTCTATCATCCACCACAGTTGTTTTCCGTGGTCTTCCGGGCCTTTTGGTATTGCTGAGCTCTCCGATGCGTTCTTTCTTTTTAAGAATGTTCCAAACAGTTAATTTGGCCACACCTAATGTTTTTGCTAACTCTCTGATGGGTTTGTTTTGATTTTTCAGCCTAATGATGGCTTGCTTCACTGATAGTGACAGCTCTTTGGATATCATATTGAGAGTCGATAGCAACTGATTCCAAATGCCACACCTAGAATCAACTCCAGACCTTTTACCTGCTTAATTGATAAGGAAATAACGAGGGAATAGCCCACACCTGTCCATGAAATAGCTTTTGAGTTGATAGTCCCATTACTTTTGGGCCCTTAAAAAGTGGGAGGCACATATTGAAACCGTTGTAATTCCTACACCGTTCACCTGATTTGGATGTAATTACCCTCAAATTAAATCTGAAAGTCTGCAGTTAAAGCACATCTTGTTTGTTTCATTTCAAAGCCTTTGTGGTGGTGAATAGAGCCCAAAATATGAAAATTCTGTCAATATCCCAATATTTATGCACCTGTATGTATATGTTCACAAAGGTTTGAGGTTCAATGGCTTATTTTTATATCACTAACAAACATTATAGTTCAAAGAGAATATTTAACATACAGTAAGACACTATCACATACAGCCTTAAACTATAGCCAAAGTGTGATCACTGATTACTTTTAACATTCTCTTTGTGTGAAGTAATACACTTACTACCGTATAGCAGCAGTTTAATTAATTCTGTTCCATAAATCACACCTAGCTAATGCTGGGTACACATTGGGCGATATATCGGCCGTTCAATAGAACGGGCGATATATTGTGAGTGCGTCAGCGGGTGTGTACCAGCGATATGTCTGTGAATGAGGCCGCTCACAGACATATCGCGCTGACTGTTCAGCACAGTCAATGCCCAATATATCTGCAGATATATCGGTGCATCGTGCTCTGTGTATGGCCGATCCGCCGACTATACGATTGGTTGGCCGTTCAGCACGTCACCAGGATGGGTCGGCTTATACAAATGAAGTCCCAGAGTCCTTGTGGGAGCAGCAGCTACAGAACTTCAGTCAGCGTGGGACTTCTATGTAGATGCTGTCCAGCCGCCACAGGGTAGAGAGGAGCTTTATCTTCGGATGCTCTGGCAGGGGAGATAGGGCTGTTCACAGCCAGAGGTGAACGGACACTATGAGGGGAGGGGGGGGGATTGCTGGAGCCACGGACAGTGGGAGGGAGCCACCCAGTGGGGGCCCAAGGAGCAGGAGGGAAACACCAATGGGTGTCCTGGCCAGTGGCAGCCCCAGGGAGCCACCAGCGGGTGCCCCGGCCAGTGGGAGCCCGGGCCAGCAAGAGACTTGGTCAGCGAGATGTAGCCACCAGCAGGTGCCCAGGCCAGTGGGTACAATTGCCAGTGGGTACATTAATTGGCCAATGTCCTCACAACAGATACATCTTTTGATAGCAGTGATGGTTGGTCAGTGTGTATGAACAACCACACCACCATCTGCAGATCAGTCGATCTGCAGATAAACCTTTCAGGTGTGTATCCAGTTTAAGAGTTCACAGCGGTGACCTAACCACATCTACTGTATATAATAGAAGTGTCTAGCTTAAGGGAGGCTCCGCCCTCTACCTTCCCTCATAGCACTCACTGACTGGCAGACTTCCAGGCACAGCCTCACTTTTTTCTTCTCCTCTGCTGCTGTTAAGACTGTTCCTTCCTGTCAACAACTGCAACCTGCAGTACTGTTCTTACAGCATCTCCCCATGCGCCCCCTACCCCCTTCTCTATAGGTGCCCAAGGAGGGATTGGGGACAGTGATGAGACAAGGTGACATTAAGGACAAAGATGAGAGAGGCTGATATTAGGGACAGAGAGGAGAGAGAGGGACATGGGAGGGGGTGAGGGGGACAGAGATGAGAGAGAGGGTGATGGGGGTGAGTGGAACAAAGGTGATAGGGAGACAATGGGGATGGCACGGACTGAGATAAGAGACAGGGAGAGAGGTGAAGGGAACAGAGATTAGAGACATGGAGACAGAGATGAGAGACAGGGAGAAGGGGAGGTAGGAGGGTAGAAATGAGAGGAGGACAGAGATTATATACAGATAGACAGGAGAGTAAGGTGGGTAGAACTGAGAGACGGGGTGAGGGGGATAGAAATGAGAGACACGGAGGACAGAGATGGGAGACACAAATAAGCAAAAGGGAGGGTGAGGGGATCAGAGATGGGAGTCCTGGGGAAAAAAAACTGCAATGTTAAGACTGCATCCACTGACATGTAGTGTGGACTAGTTGCAGTCCAGTCAAGGGGAGCAATGAAATATTCCTCACTGACTTTTTTTTTACCAGGAATGGAATAAGAAACAATGTTTGGAGCGGGGGTTTGAGAATAAAAAGAACGAACAACTTGCTTAGATACTTTGCATAGTGAACACAGAACATACTGACAAGTCTACACACAAAGAGTGGCATCCACTTAGGCCTCTTAATTAGGTGTTTGTGATTAAAATGAAGAAATCCTCTCAATCTGAGGAGGCAGCTGATCGCAAGCAATGATTAAAACCTCACAGTGGAGTGCCCTTTCTCTTGTAAGAAGCGATATATGTTACAAAGCATCCTCCGCATGCACTGACGGCAGCAACAAGCAAGTGAAAATAAGAGAAGGATGCAAATTAAAACAGCAGTCAGCCCAAATTTAGTTTTGTGTTTCCTCACATCATTGGGTTGCACACAGTTCACTTTTAATATGTAATTTCCAATTGAAAAAGTGACTTGGGTTTTAGTGCACTTCTGCCTTTATGAAACATCAGAATTCAGTGTCAACATGTGATACATATGGGGGAGAATCTACGAAGCAGTGGCTTGCCTCCCAGCGGGTTGAATGTTAATATTTTAAACGGCACCCGGAGTCAGTGTAAAGCACGACAGGCTTTACACTGACTGCGGTTGCAGTTTTAAATATGCTGGTGCAACCCGCCGGGAAGCAGCGGCTTACAGAAGCCGCTGCTTCGTAGATTCTCCCCTTAGTCTATAATTAGTAACCACATAGCACGGCAATTACATTTACAAGGAGGAAAACAGAATTAAACATGATGCAACATTTCTGTATCTGGATTCAATGCTACACTTCACTACCATTTTGTAACTAGGGGTTTATTTAGCATGAATGGCTTGCGTAATATGTGCCTAGGAGCAGATTTAGAGGTCAGACCGCCCGAGGCACATTACTCCCTTCCCCCTAATGTCACTGCTAGCTCCAGCCTCTTTATATCAGAGCGGGTCTCTAGATCTTTGAACAGCCAAGGCAGCCCCCAACCTCACCCCCACAACACAATTTACTCCCTCAACCCTCACTTACCCTGCCAGTTACAAAATAAAAAAATAAGTAAAATGACAAAGAAAAAAAAGATATCACTCAGACTCCAGGCAGCCCCAGCGGCCTACTGGGATATCTACCACTGATTGTAGCTATTCTCTTGGGAAAACAGCAGCATCAGTGATAGCAGAGGCAGATTCATCAACTTCCACCAGAGTTACAGCTCCTGGACAATGTAGAGCAGAAGGCTGGTGGACTAAAGCAATAATTGGTTCCAACCCAAATATTCAAAGCTATTGCAATCAGTGTGCGAGATTGAAAAAAGGGATAAAAGGCTAATTTCTGTAGTAGACTGGTCAAAAAAAAGTAGATATTGTGTGGCAAAACAATATACCAAGCAAACAATTGACTCTGCTCACTGCTCCACCTACGAGCATTCATTATGACTCTCTACAGATGTATCTTCATACACCTATCCTTTGGCAGCTATACTTTGTGAGATGCCTGTTGCGATACCCATGCTGTGTACTTTTTCCTAAATTTTGTGTATTACTTTGCATATAGGGCATGATTCAGATTTGGGAATAGAGTAAGATAGAGCAAGTAACTGTGTACCTGGACAAACCATGTTGCAATGCAAGGGGTGCAAATACATATTTTTTTTTTTTTTTTTTGCAAGCAGGGTAAATACTGGCTGCTTTTGTATGTAGCCCACAAATGCTGGATAACTATTTTTACACTAATTTAGATTTCAGTTCAGACACTCCCCTCCCAAATCTAAATCTCTCTGCACATTTTATATATACCCCATCTGCAGTGCAGAATGGTTTTACCAAGATGCGCAGTTACTTGCTCTTACTTACTATACTTTTTTTTCCTCACAAATTAATTAGTATCAAGGCGCAGATGAAGCATGGTATGGGTCACTTGTACCGGACCTGTCCTTTGGCATTTTACACAGACTGCATACTTTTTCCTCAATGATGCATCTTGCTTTGCTTATAGTGTACCAAGCATTTAGGATTAGTATTTTGATAGTTAATGAACTGGTATAAAAAGTCATAGATAAAGCATAACTATGCATGGCACAGATCACTCGTATTAGACCTGTCTTTTGCCTTTGGGTTGCTACTTTTTGTTCTATTTTGCGACTTCGTTCACTAATTGGGAGCGCTTCAATTCAATATGATGTGAATAACACTGTGAAGAAGTTCCCGGAGCTATTCAGTTCACCGCGCTGTTAAGTCCTACTAAAAGTCGGAGAATGCTGGTTAGCGTGCCTAAGGCTGGGTGTTTAGTCACGCTAACTGGCATACTCTGGCTAAAGTACCGGCCGTGAGGCTGTTAGCGCTGCATTGCGGTCGGCACGTTAGTCAGATTTCTGCTCGCACCTCAGAAGGGTGCGAGAAGAAACCCTTTAAGCTGGGCTAACAGCACAGTGAATTGAATCGCTTTGGGAACTCCTTCCTTTAGCATTGCGCTGAATTGAATTGACCCCTTGGTGCGCTAGGTATTTAGGAGTAATGTTTTGGTGGCATGCTAAATGAGGTAATTTGAGGATAGGTGTATGTAGACACATCTCTAGAGCTGTAACACAAAAATGTATTTGAATGTATAGACTATACCATCCTGTCAAAAAATTAATATCTGGAAATTATTAGGAGAAAAGAAAACACGTTGAGGCAGTTTGGCTTTTGGTAGCTGGGCAACTTTTCCCTTTCATGTGAAGATATTTCAAAGCTTTGATATTTTATGTCTTAAATGTATTATGCAAGAAGATATGCGTTTGTAGCAGTGTTGGCCTAAAACCAATTACAAAATTCAATATCAGATGTCCTTTTCCTAAGGTTCTAGATGTTTTTTTTCCTATTTTGTAACAAAAAATAACAACAAATAAATGGATTCATTTGTGTAAATATGTGGGTTAATTTGAGCACACTAGTGATTTAAATGTTGGGAATGCAATTGTCACTGGGATTTGTATACTTAACACGGGACAAAAACATACCCTAGTTCTGGCAAATGAAGACTAAAGGGTACATTTACTAAAGTGAGCGTTTTTAGAAGTGCGTTTTAAAAGTGATGTTGCCCACTTTAGTAAATTTACCCCTAACTGTCAGCTATAGACTGTCAATTCTGTTATTAGAACTTTAGTTGGCAAATATGATAAAGTGAAGTACTGCAGCCTGCATATACTATCTAAATATTGTGCAAGCTCAGTTTTTTTTTTTTAAACTGAACTAATCCACCACTTTCTGCTCTGAAAAGATCACACACACACATACACACACACATTAAAACCACCTGCCTAATATTGTAGGTGCCACATGTGCCGCCAAAACAGATCTGAGGCATGGACTCCACAAGACCTCTGAAGGAGTCTTGTGGTATTTGGCACCAATTAGAAGGCAAAGTCGACACCTTCAACTATTTTTCATGTCCCTCAAACCATTTCTAAACAAGTTTTACAGTATGGTAGAGCCCATTATTTTGCTGAAAGAGGGCACGCACTGCCATCAGAGAATACTATTGCAGACCAAGGGGTTTACTTGGTCTGCAACAATGTTTAGGTAGGTGGTACATGTCAAACATGTGTGCCAGGATCCAAGGCTTCCCAGTAGTACATTGCCCACAGAATTACACTGCTTCCGCTGGTTTGCCTTCTTACCATAGTTAATCCTGGTGCCATCTTTACAGGTAAACAACGCACACGCAACCCAGTTATCCACATGATGTAAATGAAAAGGCGATTCTTCAGACCAGGCCACCGTCTTACAGCATTAACTTTTCAGCAATTTCTACTACAGTAGCTCTTCTGTGGGATAGGACCAGATGGGCTAGCCTTTGTTCCCTATGCGTATCAATAAGCCTTGGGCGCCAATGACCCTGTTGGCAGTTCATTGGATGTCCTTCCTTGGACCACTTTTGGTAGGTACTAACTACTACATAACAAGAACACCACACAAGTCCTGCCTTTAAGGAGATGCTCTGACCCAGTTGTCCAGCCATCACAATTTAACTCTTGTAAAAGTCACTCAGATCCTTATGCTTGCCCATTTTTCCTGCTTCCAGCACATCAACTTTGAGAACTGAGTGCTCACTTGCTGCCTGATATATCCCCCACCCCTTGACAGGTGTCAGTTGTGTTAGTACAGCTGGCACCCATTAATCAGTTAACTAAAGTAGAATGTCTTAACCTTGGGTTGAGACTGATGCTATAAGTTATGTTTAATTACATTAAGAACATTTTTACTCCGTTCCCCTTCTATGTAATCCCCTTCTGCATCTACAAACTTCTGCATTCTTATTTTCCATTGGTCAAAGCCATGCTGTTGCTCATTATCTGGCAGCTGTCTCAACAGCTCTGTCTTTTTCTTCTTTATCTCAAAATCTAATGCAAAACTGGCTCCCTTGAGTCACACAGTGCTAAGACTGGCGAGTATGAAGAGTGTTCTAGCACTGCAATCTGTTTCTTGGCCAAAAACTGCTTTACAGAGATATTACATATATCTGCTGCAGACCTGTGGCACAGCAGTCCCCAAAGGATTCTATGCAGCTGTAATGTTCTCGTATGCACCAATCACTTCTACCTGTTAGGCAACGCTGCATGCATATAGAAGCCTATGGCCTTTTATTTGCAATAAGCATCCAGAGAAGGATTCTTCTCTGTCCTCCAATCATTTGTGCATGTGCTAATGTAAGTTTTCATACAGGTTTAATTGTCCACAGCCACAACCGTCATCATTTGTATCACCACTTCATCCCCATGCTAGGAACAAGAGATCTGTCAGAAACACGCTTCCCTTCTCCGTACAACTCAGAATAGCGCGGAAATCTAGCTTCACGCTCATGACACTCACACGAGACAGATCTTGAGTGTGTACACATAGACACTGCTAAACGGCCACCCAGTAAGCACGTTCCATGAAATGGCTTATTATATTCCACCTTACAGATTTATTAGGCACTGCTACTATTTTAATAGCCTATAGATAACTCCCACTGTGTATTTTTTTCCTAACCCACCACTCAGTCCCCTCCATCCCTCATGTTTGTGTGTCCTGGTCAGTATCCTTTGCCCACTTTCCACTTTGTTTCATTTTTTCTAGTGTTTTTTTCTCTCTACTCCCTCTCTTTATGGTGTGTGTGTTGCCCACTTTCCGCTGTGCTTTACTTTTTTCAGACTCTCTCTGTTGGTCTGTTGCCCACTTTACAATTTGTTGTATTTATTTCCAGTGTCTCTCTCTCTCTCTGATGTAGTAAGGAGAGGTAGTATAGTGATGTTTTATAGTGTAGTGTCGCTTATAGAGGGTTCAGGAAGGTAGTGTAGGGTATAGAGGGGTCAGTAATGTAGTGGCAGGTATAGAGGGGTCAGAAATGTAGTGTAGGGTATAGAGAGGTCGGTAAAAATAATAATCCTAAGTACTTAGTACACTATGCAGGCAAAAGTATGCAATCTGGGTAAAAAAAAAAGCAGCAAAAGATCAGAGGTCCAATACGAGTGACCCGTGCCATGCCTTGCACCATATATCGTTATGCTTAATCTGAGATATGGTTTTTTTTGTATGGAGGCAGGGGAATACTTTCGCCCTGGGCTCCACTTGGTCTAGAACCAGCCCTGACCTAAGGGAAAGTTACCTTTGTAGGCAGTGGGGAAGAGATGATGGTACAAATGAGGGAAGGCAAAGCACATGATGGAAGAGGGCCCTGCTGGTTAGAGCTTACAGAATACAGTAGGGGGAAAGGCAGACACTAGTGAGAGAGGGGAGACACAGTGAGCATGGAGCAGTAGATTGGGGTGAGAGCTGGAAGGCTTTAATAAAAAAGTGGATCTTGAGAGCCTGTTTAAAGTTTTGTAGAGAGGTCGAGATTCTGATAGGCAGAGGGAGAGAATTTCAGAAGAAAAGAGCAGCACAGGCAAAGTCTTGGAGCCGAGAGTAGGAGGAACTTATCAGTTGTGTGAAAAGGTGGCATTCATTTGTGAAGCAAAGTGGGAGGGCGGGAGTGTAATGGGAGATGTATATGGGAGAGGATTGGGTCAGGTCTTTGTATGTAAGAGTGAGAAGTTTGAATTAGGTTCTGAAGGGAAAGGGGAGCCATAGCTTGTAGGAGAGGAGAGAAAGAAGTATTACATTTGAATAGGAAGATGAGCCCGACAGCAGCACTGAGGACAGATTGAAGTGGAGAGAGGTGGCAGTCAGGTAGGTCAGTTGAGAATAGGTTACAGTAATCCAGTTGGGAGATGTACATTAAGTGGATGAGAGTCTTAGTTGCCTCAGGATACGAAAGGGCCTGATCCGGGAGATATTTCTGAGTTAGAAACAGCAGGACTGCAAAAGATACTGAATGGTTTGTTTGAAAGAGAGGTCAATAATAACTCCAAGACAGTGCATTTGCGGGCTAGAGGAGATGGTGCTGCTATCAATAGATATTGAAATTGTTGAAGATGAGGTAGTTCGAGAGGGTGGAAAGATAATCAGTCCAGTCTTAGACAAGTTTAAGAAAGTGCTGGGACATCCAAAAGGAAATGACAGAGAGGCATTTGGAGATACGAGTGAGAATAGAAGTGATAGGTCAGGGGAGGTAGAGCTGAGTGTCATCAGCATAGACATGATGTTGGAGGCTAAAAGAGCTGATGTATAAAGGGAGAACAGGACAGGACCAAGAACAAAACATTGGGGGACACCTAATGGTATATGAAGTGGATATGGTAAGGAGACAGAGAAAGAACAATCAGAGAGGCAGGAGGACAGCCAGGAGAGGGCAGTATGACACAGACCAAGGGAATGAAGGATTTGCAAGAGGAGGTGGTAGTCCACAGCAAAAACAAAAAAAAACCAGCAGAGAGGTCAAGAAGAATGAGGAGAGAGTAGTGGTCCTTGGAATTGGCAAGGTCATTCTGACTTTAGCGAGGACAGTTTCTGTGGAGAGGACGAAAACCAAACTGAAATGGGTCAAGCAGAAAGTGGGAGGAATGAAAGGCAGTTTTAGATATTCTGCTCAAGGAGTTAGGAGGCAAAAGGGAGGAGAGAGTTGGGGTGGTACCTATAAAGAGTGTCAGGGCCAAGAGTGTTTTTTTAAGAATGGGGGAGAAAAGTGGATGCTTGAATGCAGAAGTGAGGGTTCCTGATGAGAGGGAGAGATGAACAAGAATGGAACAAAATCAGGAAAAAATGGGAGCGGAGAAAGCTGGAAGGGATACGGTCAAGGTGAAGTCAGAGTTGGCAAAATGGATTGGATTGGAGGGTGGGGATATGTAGGCTGGGGAAGATAGGAATGGGGTTGGTGGGGGTCTGGTGATATGTGATGACCAGGTGTATAATTTCAAATTTAGATGTGAAGTGGTTGGCGCAGTCAAGGGCTGAGAGTGAGAAAGAGTTGCATGGAGTGAGGGGGCAGAGAAAGGAGTTGAAATTGGTGTAGAGAAGATGGGGTTGGAGGACTGGAGGAGATACAGGTCTTGAAATAAGACTGTTTAGAGATGGAAAAAGCAGAACTGTACTGTAGGTCAATAGCATAAATGTTAAATGGAAGAAGTCTGAATTGCAACGCAATTTCCTCCACCGTCGTTCGACGGCTTGTGAGCATTTTTGCAACAGAAGCATAGGAAAAAAAATTCTATAAAAATTAATCAACTTGAAAAAAGCCCCCTTAAAGTAAGAAAGTGGAAGTACACATTAGTGATGAGAGTCCTCAGTAACATTAATTCGAGAAGATTGTGGGCCGTATTCAATTAGAGGCGAAAAGTCATAATCCGCGAAAAAGTTTCGTTTACTGCTGCTTTTCGCCTGATCAGAACTTATCTCCAAATTCAATTCCAGCCGAAATTCGCCTATGCGGAAACTCAATGCAATGTAATAGGCGAAAAAGATTTGCCTATGAATAGCAGGTGAAAAGAAGTGCAAAATCTTTATTTTGGGGTGCAAACATGGGGAACCCTTGGCACACTGCCCTAAAGGACAAATCTTGAAAAAAAAAAGTAAAAAAAAAAAAAAACCCAAAGAACACCCCAAAAAAGTACTTTCATTTTTGGGGCGAAAAAGTAAATAGTGGGAGGGCAAGCTAAAAACTAGCGAAATAGCCTTCTTGGGGGCCTGCAAGGATGGGTCAGGTATTTTTGGGATTGCAGATGCATGTAGCATGTGCGTTTTTTTAACATTTTTAAAAAGCTGACTTTAGAAACATTTAAATATGCTTGCACCCATTTTTTCAAGTACCCCAAATTTGACTGGACTACTTATTTTCGACAAAAAATACTGCTTTATGCCATTATTCACCACTTTTGCATAGACGCTAATAAGAAGCTATTTAAACTACTTAAGTACCCCAAACACTTTTATTAGGGGTATTAGTACACATTTACATTGATTCCCTAAGTTAGTGCATCTTTTTGGGGGGTACAGACTGACTTCCCCACTTCTGACAGTACTTTCTGCATGTTCCGCATTCACCGCTTTCCGTTTTCGTGTGGTTTGGAATTGAATGGGACGAAAAGCGGGGACGCGCACGAAAAGTTTTCGCCTCTGAAACAGGTGAAGGCGGCGGAAAGTCGGACAAGTGAAACCTGTCTGACTTTTTGCCTCTAATCGAATACGGTCCTGTGTTGTCAAGTTCATTTCAGTATGCAATTAAATCCACTATGCAACTTGCTCATAGCATAAGGGGAGCAATTAGGATCACCCTGCACATCTAAAGTAACGTAGATCTCACAAAAGGTTATATTTTGCTACTACATGACTAAACATGATCTAAAATTGCAGGAAATTTGAGTATACTTCATGTGGTAATGTACATCTTTCTGTATGACAATCAGTAATATCAGAACTTATATAAAGCACAACTATGTATCACTTTAACTGAAATAAATACGAGTTGACAAGTAGCAAGCAAAATACTTTGCCAATTATTTATAATCGAGAAGGACACCCAAGGTTAGTGACATTTTCCACTTATGTAGCGATACAGCTTAAAAGGTCAATGGCCTATGCTGAGATCTAAAAAGAAAAAGGATCTGTATATGGTGCACAAACTAAAGAATAAAATGTAACTTTTATTAGGGTTACTTAAAATTTACCCATATTTTATTTAAAATAGCGTAATATAAAAGATAGTAGTAGTAAAGAGTGCTTATAGATGTGAAGTGTGTAATAAAAATATATATAACAGTGTATGCCTGTTTATTGCATCTTCTTCTATTTAATATAGTGTGTATTCCCTCTATATTAAATACATTTTCATGTAGGAGAATTGCATATAAATGGAGAATCACTATTGCAAGAATTTATTCTTAAATTATAAAGATGATGTACACTATAATAATGTGGACATGCTAAGAATAATGTACGTTAGCATGGGATGTAATCAGCATCCCAGTGTGTGGGATGACGACGCCGGAATCCCAACTGCGCTGGGATCCCGGTACCAGAATCCCGACCACTGGCATCCCGAAGCTAAGTATCGGGGGTTAGAGGGTTAGGCTTACAGATGTTTCCACATACATCTATCCTCTGTGCGCTACAAGTCGCGCTACACATAACACGGGAGCTCCATGTGAGTCGGTAGCGCCAAGCGTCTTTTTGTGCGACTTTTTATCGTCAAATGCATCTTATTCACATAGCGATGCAAATAGTTTGCACAAGCAGCTTCTGCTGATTAAAATCATATGCAGCATGACTATGTTCTGTGTGCGACTGAGGGTGTATCTGCTTACGAAAACGCTACGTTACAGTGTTATAGCCGCTGACACTGTAAAGAGCATTTTAAATGCAATTACACCTGCAGTCGCTCACAGAACATAGGCATGCTGCATATCATTTTAATCAGCAGAAACTGATTGTGCTAACTATGCACAGCACTGTGCGTATAAGACACATTTGAGGGTAAAAAGTCGAAAGCAAAGATGTGTGGTGCTACCATGTCACGCCATGGCATGGCACGACTAGAAGAGCTGTTTAGCGCACAAGGAGGCTAGATGTATGAGGACACATCTGTAGGCAGAGGGCAGGGGGAGGTTAGGGTTAGGCACTAAGACGGTAGGTTAGGGTTAGGCACTAAGGAGGGAGGGTTAGGCACCAGCAAAGGGGGAGGATAGGGTTAGGCACTAAAATGGGAGGTTAGGGTTAGGCACTAAAATGGGAGGTTAGGGTTGGGCACTAATGAGGGAGGGTTAGGCTTAGGCACTGGCAAGGGGGAAATTAGGGCTAGGCACTAAGGGGGGAGGTTAGGGTTAGGAACTAAGGGGGAGGTTAGGGTTAGGGGTAAGGGTTAGTCTTACCTTACTTACCTAAGGGTGTCGGGATTATGACCAGCGGCATCCCGACCTCCAGGATCCCATACCCAACCCTGTTAGTATATATGTCAATATTGCATGTCATAATGTGCACAAGAAGAAAAGAGATGTCTTATATTTAGGCAGTCTCACACCTTTATTTCCATTTCAAACAGCAACTATGAATGTCTCATATATTTGAGGACCATATATACGTCTATATAAGGCAGTTTGTGCATCTTCCCTTATATTAATTGCAAGTATCTAATTATCCAGCTACAGCCGTTCATGCAATACGTGGTATCTCATTAGTCAGTGCATCTAGTATTCATAGCATCAGTCATAATATGTATCGAGTCCACAATTATTAGGTATTCCCTTATAAATTCTTAACTTTCTTCTGATTAATGCCTGTTCCCTTGAACATTAAATCTGTCTTGTATTGTTTCAATGTTTCTTTACAATCACTTTCTAAAGGGTGGGTCAATTAAATGATGCAACATATAAGTTCCATTGCAACAAATATAGCAAATATTCTCAGCATTGCAATCAGTTTATCCCCACTACAATTTTAATTGTCTGCTAAATAGCAATTCATGCGTGCTCAGTAATATTGTTTCTTTTTTGTTTATTTAAACAGCTTTCTCAGTCACCAGCAGTGACATGCGGTGTTGTCAATGGTTAGGGAGGCACACATGTACAGGGAGTATGAAAGGAGAATACCTAATAAATGTGGAAACAATACATATTATGATTAATGCTATGAATACTAGATGCACTGACTAATGAGATACCACGTATTGCATGAATGGCTGTAGCTGGATAATTAGATGCTTGCAATTAATATAAGGGAATATGCACAAACTACCTTATATAGAAGTATATATGGTCCTCAAATATATAGGGGACATCATAGTTGCTCTTTGAAATGGAAATAAAAGGTGAGAGACTGCCTAAATATAAGACATCTATTTTCTCCTTGTGCTCATTATGACATATACTAACATACATTATTCTTAGCATGTCCACATTATTATAGTGTACATCATCTTTCTAATTGAAGAATACATTCTTGTGATAGTGATTCTCCATTTATATGCAGTTCTCCTAAGTGAACATTATTATATTAAATATAGACGGAATACAAACTATTAAATAGAAGACGCAATAAACAGGCATACAGTTACAGTACATATTTTTTATTACACAATTCATATCTATAAGCACTCTATACTACTACTATCTTTTATATTTCGCTATTTTAAAATATGGATATATTTTAAGCAAACCTAATAAAAATAAGTTATGGTATAACATACCTTGTTAACTCTTTCTTCGACGTTCATAGGGTCCACAGGAACTACCTTGGGGTATGTAGTTGAAGTAATCCACTGGTCCTCCTCCCTATATATCCCGCCTCCAGACAAAGGCATTCAGTTTGTAAACAAGCCTAACGGCAAGAGACAGAAAGTAGAGAAGGAAGTACAATGTACACAAGAAACACTCTCAAAAAATGAAGAGGGAATCAGTCACACAAAAAGAAAGAAACAGATCCCTATGGACCTCGAAGAAAAAGAGTTAACTAAGGTGTGTTATACCATAACTCTTCTTTTCTTCTTCAGGGTCCATAGGATCTAACTTGGGGACATCCTAAAGCAATTTCCTTAAGGGTGGGGATGCTCCTGAGTAGACAGGAGAATCCGTTGCCCAAAGGAAGCATCCTGGGAAGCAAAAGCATCAAATGCATAGAATTTGATGTAAGTGTGGACCGAAGACCAAGTCGCCGCCTTGCACAACTGTTCTGCAGAGGCGCCATGCCTAAACGCCAATGATGGTCCCACAGACCGAGTAGATTGTACTGTCACCATGTTCGGAACAGGGAGATCAGCAGGAGTATACACATGAGAAATAGTCATACACAGCCAACGAGCCAGAGTCTGCTTGTTAGCTGGCCTGCCTCGCTTATGAAAGCCATATAACACAGAAAATGCATCTGATTTTCTGATGGAATTGGTACGATCCACATAGATACGAAGAGCTCGAACCACATCCAGTGAAGCGTCCCCTACAGAAAGAGCAGAAGATTGAATGGCTGGGACTACAATTTCTTCAGTCATATGAAAATGGGATACGACCTTTAGAAGGTAACCCGCCCTTGTATGGAGGACAGCTCTATTCTGGTGAACAATCAAAAATGGAGAGCGACATGAAAGTGCTGCCAAATCAGAAACTCTGCGAGCTGAGGAGATAGCGAGGAGAAAAAGTGTCTTTGTTGTCAAACATTTGAAATCCACTGTGTCCAAGAGTTCAAAGGGGGGGGACCTGCAGTGCTCTGAGAACCAAGGATAAATCCCACGGTGCCAACGGTGGGACAAACGGAGGTTGCAGACGGAGAACACCCTGAAAAAATTTTCTAACATCTGGCAGGAGTGGCAATTCTGTGCAGGTACCAGACTGACAATGCAGAAACCTGAACTCTCAGGGAAGCCAGACGAAGACCTAAGTCTAGTCCAGCCTGAAGAAAAGCAAGAACTCGGGAGACCCTGAAAACCCTAGGGTCATATTTTCTGTGGGAACACCAAAGAAAATATGAATGCCAAATCCTGTGATAGATGCGGGCCTAAGAAGGCTTCCTTGCCCTAAGCATCGTCTGAATCACGGAAGTAGAAAAACCTTTGGCCTTTAAGATGGAAGACTCAAGAGCCATGCCGTCAAAGCCAGCCGGGGTAGATCCGGATATAGGCAGGGACCCTGCATTAGCAGATCCGTAGAGGAAGTGGAAGCGGACTGTCTATGGATAGACCTGGCAAATCGGTGAACCAATGTCTCCTGGGCCAGGCAGGAGTTATTAGTATCATCCTGCTGCCCTCTTGCTTGAATTTTCTGACCACCCTTGGGAGGAGGGAATATTGGAGGAAACAGGTATGCCAACCTGAAGCCCCACCTCACCACCAGATCATCCACGAAGGTGGCTGAGAGGTCCCTAATCCTGGACCCGTACCTGGGGACCTCCTGTCACCGCGCCCCATCCTCGCAGACTTGCATCCGCGGTTATAAGTACCCAATCTGGGATCATCATATGCGACCCTTGTCTAAATGAGTCGTCTGCAGCCACCATGCAAGGGAGAGGCGAACCTCTGGCGAGATGCAGATCGTTTGAGACTTTATCAGATGATACTGACCATCCCAATGAGACAGAATCCATTGTTGCAAGGACCTGGAATGGAACGGGGCATAAGCCACTATATGTCGAAGGTGGATACCATAGCCCCCGGTTCCTGCATTGCTAAGTGAACTGACACTCTCTGATTGCGGAGCAGTTTGCACACCTGTAATTGCAGGGCAGCAATCTACACTGGTAGAAGAATCCTTAGCCCCAGGGAATCCAGCTGCGCCCCCAAAAGAACCATCTGCTGAGTTGGAGAAAGAGAAGACTTTTTCCAATGGATTATCCAGCCGTGCTCTTGTAGACCGGCAATGGTCATTTGGAGATGGTGTTGTAAAAGCTCCGGAGATTGCGCCAATATCAGGAGGTCATCCAAGTATAGTAGTATCCTGACTCCTTGTCATCTGAGTTGAGCCGCCATGACTGCCATGGTCTTGGTGAACACCCGAGGGGCTGTGTTGTAAAACCTCCAGTGGACAGCCTGAAGGGCAGAGCCTGAAATTGGTACTATTGCTGACCCCCAGCAAAACTCAGAAATCTATGGTGGAATAGTGCAATAGGTACATGCCAATATGCATCCTGTATGTCCAGGGAACCCTGAAAACCCCAGATTATATTGCCAGCCTGATTGCCCGCATGGTCTCCATACAAAACTCTGGCCATAGATGGAATCTGATGAGGGAGTTGTGCCAACAACCTTCTGAGGATTGCACCCCTAATGCACTCTCCCTGCGAGAGAGGTGAAAAATACATTGGGCATTCTCTCAACACCAGGTTTATTAGGCTTTAGGAGCTGGTGCTTCACCTTCTAAAATGAGGACTGAATTAACCTCCCCTGCTAGAGAGGAAACATCCACGGATGAATTACCCTCCTCCTCTCCGAGATAGGTCCAGAGGGAGAGTGACTGAGAAGACATAACTGTCCATTCAGGAAGGATTTATGGGAAGAGGAACATAGCAGGCTGTAATCATTGTGGGAATCCCAAATGGGAGGCAGTGTGGGGGCTGATAAGCGGTCCACTAACTGTGTCATAACCTGAGACCCGGAGGGCAATCGTATAAATTCAAATGCAAATGGGCTCTGAATGAACTGACCAAACCCCCGGGGGCTTGGTAGGATATAGAGCACTATATACCTGACCCAAGGGAGAGGTATACAGGGAGACTGACCCAAATCTTCTGAGAATCAATAGCTTTCATCTGAGCACCATAGGTGAACTACGAGCATCTCACTACACGAGGTAGTCATAAATAACAAACCAGACACGGGAACCCACACAGGATATTGTGTCTGGGTTGGGGGAGGAGCGGCCGGGGGAGCACCTATCTCCCCTAAGCTGCATTAACGGCACGGGTACGCTGGCCTCACAGTAGTAGACGCTTACTAGTGTACTGCTAGTGCATCTACTACCCATCCCCGGCGTCAGACGATACGGCCCCGGCGGTCTTAGTGAGGACGCGGCTTAGCGTCACTGCTAGCTAAGCTTTGCTGAGACCCGTCGAAATCCCCAAAGCCCGTTCAGGAGCTGGCGTTTCAGCATCAGCGGAGCTAGTAAGAGTCATAGCACATGCATCCTTTTGGACGCGTAGTACTACCTCAACTAAATATATAAAAACTAAGGTAAATCAAAATAATAAAAAAGCCTAGGACTGCCTAAGCAGTCCCGCTGTTATAACAGGTGCGTCTGGATACTTGCCTAGCACCAAACAAAAAAACTGAATACCTGTGGCTGGGGGCGGGGTATATAGGGAGGAGGTCCTGTGCATGCTGGGAGCTTGAAAGCTGTAGCTGTTTGGTGCAATGGATTACTCCAACTGCATACCCCAAGGTAGTTCCTGTGGACCCTATAAAACCCGAAGAAGAAAGTTACATTTTATTCTTTACTCTGTGCGCCATACACAGATCCGTTTTCTTTCTAGTCCATTGTGTACTGTATAATCTTTGGCAGCACCCCCTATTCTATACAAGTATTAACATAACAAACCATTGAAAAATAGGGGTCTCTTATGCAAACTGACAATTATCTACAAGTTCCTGTTCAATAGATATCCCTTTTTCTTCTATGTTGAAATCTGTAACCCACGCTACGCTCTCACCATTGAAACTGAGTAAATTACCTTATTGGTCGATTTTCTTTGCCATCATAAAGTGAGAATATCACCTCTAGCTCCTCTCCCAGGTTTGAGCACATTAAACTCTTCATTTGCACAATGAGATGGTGACTACTAGCTGGAACTGGAGTGTCTTTTTTTCGATGTCTGTGTTCCATCTGTGTAAAGAACCAATGATATGGGAAAAATATAATTCTGTCATGTACTTTAAACTATACAGAGCACTAAATTCAGGAAAACAAATAGTAAGAACACTCAAGTTGATAAAAGCTAATCAGTTTGAGTGATTGGTGATTGGTGATTTGACTGTATTGTGTGTGGCCTGGTTCACAGGAATTAGGTATTAGTTTGGCAGAAAGATCCCTGGTCATTTAATTAATATGGCCCTGCATTTCACTGAAAGATTTCAGATAAACCTATAGTAGGTGAATATTCCTTACATTAACAGTACTGATTGAATGCTAGGTTTAAAATGAAAGCCAAAACGTACACCAAGATATGAACAGCAGTAGTAAGAAAAATCTATACATTCAAGAGAAAAATAAAGTGTTCAACGGAGAAAAAAAAACAAAAAACAACATTACAGAGTTTTTGCAATACATGAAAAAAGAAACAAACAAAAAAAAAAACATGTGTACAACCCAATTCTGGCCTATGAACTTTGCAGACAAGTGCAGAGATGCCTTTCAAACATGCAAGTGCCCATTTGTACGAGCCCGGAATAAAACAACCGTTAAATAATGGTGAAATATTCTGTTTTCTCTAACCAATTTCTGTCTGTTGTATTGTGATAAATATATTTAAAAAAGAAAAAGAAAAAAGAAACGAAGTAAATTTACATAAAAAGGAAATATCAAATGTGTAGCCTTTCAATTTCCACCCTTAAAAAATATGTATATGCACATCTGTAGGATTTCCTCTAGATTTAAAACAAGTCACATAACAACAAGTACAAATGTTTATGTTTTAGTCCCGTTTACACACTTTTTTGTTATTCCACTTTGAGGAACACCCCCAATCATATTTTCACAAATAATGCAGAAAAAGGTGTTCATCACATCTCGGAATGGGAAGAGTAAATTTAGAATCACTGGGGTACCATGTCTGGAATTTGTTGTGAATCCCTCCAAGTCTCCTTAATAAGTAAGTGGCAAATAAGATATGGATTCAGTGTAATCTTTGTATTAGGATTCAACAGCTGCATGTATCCAAAAGTATCCATGCAGTACATCTTTATGGGGTCTATGTATCAAGCAGAAATAACCCCATTTCCATCAAAAAACAGTGGATAAAGGGGCTTCTCTTTATATAACAGAATGAATGGACTAGAGATCACATATTTCTCTAGCGGTCCCTCTCCATTCTCATAAACGAACTGCAAAAAAGATCGGCCAAAAATGTAATTCCATTTGGCATTATAATACAAAGAAGCCTTTTACTGGAGCGTTACGCTCCGGGCAAAGGGTTTTTAAGAATGTAGAGGGGGCCTGTTTCATAGACAATCTCATGGATGGTCTACTTTCATAAATTGTAATGGTACAACATTCTGTATTCCTGTGACAAGCAATGATAAAGAATGCAAACATTAAAGGGTCTATTATAAATAATTAAGATTTTTGTACTTACGGTTACATTATTTGCTATAAATTATTTGGTGGTTACTACCAACCTTGGGGTATACAAGGAGCAATGCAGCATTTAGCACTCACACTGCCAAAAACCCATTTGTAATGTAGCTTCTATTCTATATTAGCCCTCCTTGTAATAGCTACTTAGTACTTTTCTAACAAAGACCTCAGGATAGGACTAAAAGATATAGACGCTAATGGTGCATACACACGCAGCGATCAGCCAGTGCTACGATATCGCTGGCTGATTGTTATGCACCCTCTCTTGTGTGCTGGATGATCGATATCAAACATCCAGCACACCACCTACTTACCGCGACTGCTCGATATCGAGCAAGTTGACCGGCATGCACAGCCGATGGACGATATCGCTATCGTCAGTACAGGACCGCGCATCGCTGGTTGATGGTATGTTGCTAGGGACCATTTAAATGAGTGATTTGAACGATAACGTTATCGTTCAAAATGTTCTTTTAAATCGCTACATATGTACGTAGCATAACATTTACAGTAACTTCAGAGCCATGAAGGGTGGGATCATAGTGTCTCTCAAATGTATTGAGAGAAAGATTTAAAAGGAAGTACAAAAGGCATATTTTTCCCATGTCCTCCTTGGGTGACTCTCCAAAGCTGTCCCTAGGGGAGGGTACACTCTGCAAAGTTGTGTGAGACAAAGGCATTAACCAAAGCCAATTACTTTGAAGACAGAGCACCGTACACTGTAACATTTTAGAACTGTGGAAAGGTAATTTTCCCAGCTAGGCCTCAATACCACAACTTTAAGAAAGCTCTAGACAACCTGGAAGATCTGGTCACAAGGTCATTAAAATTAATTGACAAAGACATAATTCTAACTCATGGCCCTCCTAATAGACCAAGGAGAGCATTGACAACAGAAAAACAAAGTCTGACCAATGGATCAAATCATGAAGAGGAAATGTTACATAGTACCGCTATGCCAGTTGGACCAGAACATAAAAAAAAGAAAACTGAAAACACACATCTGTAGTGCACATGCACTAAGAAAAACTAAGAAAAAACGAAGGAGCTATTGCAAGGAGAGGTTACATAGGGGAGAAGCTACATAGCAAACGAGTTGTAGCAGTTTAAATGCTAAACCCTGCAAACTCTGAGGTTAGTAGAATCTCCCAAAGAGGATGTAAGAGAAAGGCCCCAATATATATTATAGTGTCCACAGTTAAACAAAATGTAGAAAATATACCCCTGCTATACAATATAAGGTCATTAGAAGCAAACAAGGGTTATATTTTCAAAAATCCACAAAGCTGCACACCTAGGACTTTCATAAAGTCACAGAACTCCAAGGAGTATTTCTGACACACTTTCTGACTTACTGTGCATACATTATTACACACACGCAAATAAAAAAATAAAAAGTCATATATATATATATATATATATATATATATCGATCATTATTTTTTTTCTTTTCAGTCATCTGTACTTACCAATTTATATAATTCTGTAACGCTAATTTCTTCTGGATCTACCATAGCAAACTCTTTCCTTGGAACCAAATCTAGTCCAAGCTGCCTATAAAATGAGGGGGAAAATCAAAACATTCTCAATAGCAAGCTACAGTGTGTTGACCCATATGATGCTGGAAGCTCACCAATACACTCCTCCCAACATCAGAAACAGCTTAATAAGCACTTTATGTTCATAGACTTGTGCACTCACCTCAGCAGACATTCAGAAAACCTTTTTGGTTTTTTGAAAGACAATTTACTAGCCATAACTACAAACATCAAAAGTGCTTAAACAGAAACCTACTATGGAATATGTACATTTGTTTTGTACAACAATTTATAGCAGCACCTAAATTATTTTCATACAGATCTGAGACAGAAAAATTGGATATGCAGACATTTGAGCCAAGAAAGACACAGAGGCTCAAGCCACAAAATACCCCCAACCTTTTATATTACATTACTGTTTGCTCCAGCAGATGCAGTCACAAGAACCACAAACCTTTTCTGCTACACACATTGTTATATGTAAAAACGAACCAACTAAGACATACACATGCATTAATATAGCTATGCCAGTAAAATCAGATAGTACTGATCAACACAATATGTATGATGAGGATTAAGATAATGAGATTCACTAGTTAATAATAGATGCATAATACCTATTAACATTTAATTATCAGTACCTTAACATATACAAAACTGTAATACAGAGTTACAAATGGGACCAAAAACATGGAAAATAGGGGCAGCACGTTCCTGTTTCCGGGAACGCCAGCTGTTCCTGCCCCCGCACCTCCCTTTAAATGCCTCTGCCTGTCAATGAGGCAGAGGCATAGCAGGGTCTGTGTGCAATCACTCAGGACCCCTTCTGCACATGAGCAAATGGGGTCTTGCACACGCTCAGATTCCAGATAATCGAGAATCTGCGTTCAGCATTGCACCCTGAATCAGCCCCTTAGTACATAAGATGAGTTGCTAACAGATATGATGAACAGATGGACACTGTAGGTATTTTACAAATACAATAATTTACACTACTATCGGCTTTGAAAATGCTAAGTCATTAATCTTAAACTGGGTACCTACTACAGGATGTATCGTCCGATATATTGCCCCGATGCGTAACTGGAACGATATATCATACACAACATATAGTGTGTATGCCCGATCCATAGTTCAAGAAGGTCGTACATTGCATCATCCCATCTGCGGTTCTGCATGTTGAACACTCACCCACTAAACTGCTGTTACATGCAGCATGTAACATAACATTGCTCCGTCATACGCCGGATCGTTATATCGCATCGTCGCTGGGTCACACCATTCTACAGTGTGTACCCAAACTTACACTTATGGTATACATAATTTACGTTGTTCCATTTTGAAGAAAAGCTGTAAAAGTGCATTGTTATACGCAGGGCCGGATTAAGGCTTGTGGGGACCCCAGAGCAACTAAGTAGCGGGGCCCCCTTCAAGCCACACAGAGCCCAGCCCAGCCATGCCCCCAGTAGCAGTCCCCCCTCAACAGTAGTCCCCCCCAGGAGTACCCCTAGTAGTAATCCCCCTCTATGCTGCGTCCCCCAGTAGTGGTCCCAGCAATGTGCAGTGACCCAGTAGTATCCCCAGCAGTGCCCCTAGTAGTACCCCCAGCAGTGTCCCTAGTAGTAGTCCATCCCCCCCAGCAGTGTCCCTAGTAGTAGTCCTTTCCCCCCCAGCAGTGCCTTTAGTAGAAGTCCTTTCCCCCCCCAGCAGTGCCTTTAGTAGAAGTCCTTTCCCCCCCCAGCAGTGCCCCTAGTAGTACCCCCAGCTGTGCCCCTAGTAGTAGTCCTTTCCCCCCCCAGCAGTGTCCCTAGTAGTAGTCCTGTCCCCCCCAGCAGTGTCCCTAGTAGTAGTCCATTTCCTCCCCTGCAGTGCCACTAGTAGTAGTCCTTTGCCCCCCGGCAGTGCCCCTAGTAGTAGTCCTTCCACCCCCCACAGCAGTGCCCCTAGTAGTAGTTCTCCCCCCCCCCAGCAGTGCCCTTAGGAGTAGTTGTCCCCACCACCAGACACACACACAGAAAAATAAATAAATCTCCACTTACCTTAATCCCCGCTCCGGCATCTGCTCCCCCGTCAGGCGTCCTCCTGGGCCGGCCCGCTCTGCTGCATGATGGGAGAGACGTCATCGTCTCTCCCATCAGCCACTGCGGGAGCCGGAAGACGGAGGCTCCGGCAGTGGGCCGCAGCGCAGCAGCCGATGAGAGTCTGTGTGACTCATCGGTTGCTAAAACAAACACACAGCTGCCGCCGGCCGCGGCTGTGTGTTTGTGCTGTGTGGTGCGAACGGCACTTATGTGCCATCCACACTACCGCCCTTCCCCAAGCTGATGCAGCAGCACTGACTGTGCTGCTGCATGCAGTAGTGTGGGGACCCAGGGACGACCTCCCCTGTCGCCCCTCCCTTAATCCGGCCCTGGTTATACGAGAGCTGATTGAAACGTAATTAGACACTGCCTCTATTTTTCTGTCCCATAGGTAGACGCAGCAACTCTATGCTGGTTATTGTGCAGCTCATACACTGATGAATGAACCTGCGGTTGGACTGCCGCAGTCATCTTTGTTTGGTCACAGCCAGTGGAAGATCTTCAAACATTTCGTCATAGCGGATGAGGAAGACATATCTGTTAGATTACGTCAGAGATGTGTGATTGAATTCTGTGTTAAACTTGGAAAAAGCAGAAATTAAATGTTACGGCAAGCATACAGTGGAGAAACAATTAGTCGAGCTGCAGTATTTCGGTGGTGGAAGCACTTTAAAGAGGGCAATACGTGAGTGACTGACGAAGTGCGTTTTGGGAGATCATCCACCGCTATTACAGATGTCAACATTGCCAAAGCTGCGGGGATGTTGCAAAATGACAGAAGGTTACTTTACGCAAACTTTCGGCTTCACTTGGCAATCCACGACTTGTCACACGTCGCAATTAATGTCAGGATATCGGGTATCCGCTCCGACATTCAAACAGTGTTCTTGCACAATCAAGTCGTCCCATCAGCTCTTGTGTGAGATATCTGGGTACCCACTTGGCACACACGTGATACATTTTCAGTTCCTTTGTCACAATATGCTGAACCCGTTCAAATGAGATGTCAAGTGAAGCCGAAAGTTCACGTAAAGTTAATCTTCTGTCATTTTGCAACATCTCTGCAGCTTTGGCAATGTTGACATCTATAACTGCGGTATATGGTCTCCCGGAACGTGCTTTGTCAGTCACTCGCGTATTACCTTCTTTGAAGTGCTTCCACCACCGAAATACTTCAGCACGGCTAATTGTTTCTCCACCATATGCTTGCCGTAACATTTCATGAGTTTAATTTCCGCTTTTTCCAAGTTTAACACAAAATTGTGTGCATTGCACAGCTGTTCAGCCGATGTGCCATGTCTAACCGTCCACGACGGTCCAACAGACTGAGTTGAATGTGCTGTCACTTTGTTAGGAACAGGGAGATCAGTCTGTATATAGACCTGAGCAATAGTTGTACACAGCCAGCGAGCCAAAGTCTGTTTATTTGCTGGCCAACCTCGTTTGTGAAACCCTTATAACACAAAGAGCAAATCTGATTTCCTGATGGAGCTGGTATGATCCACGTAAATATGAAGGGCTCGAACCACATCCAAGGAAGCTTCACCTGTAGACAGTCTTGAAGACTGAAAAGCCGAAACTGCAATTTCCTCCTTCATATGGAAACGGGATACTACCTTCGGAAGGTAACCCGCCTTAGCACAAAGGACAGCTCTATTTTGATGAAAAATCTAATATGGAGAGCGATATGACAGTGCTGCCAAGTCAGAAACTCTACAAGCTGAGGAGATAGCGAGGAGAAAGTGTCTTCGCTGTCAATCATCTTAAGTCCAGCTTATCCAAGGGTTCAAATGGGGGAGCTTGCAGAGCCCTGAGAACCAAGGATAAATCCCGTGGTGCTACCGAAGGGACAGACGGAGGTTGCAGTCAGAGAACCCCCTGCAAAAGATCAGTGAACCAATGTCTCCTGGGCCAGGCAGGAGCTATTAGTATTAACCTGTTGCCTTCCTGCTTGAACTTTCTGACGACTCAACGCCGGAGCGTCCACGAAGGCGGCTGAGGGGTCCCTCGTTCTGGAGCTGTACCTGGGGACCTTGTAGTTGTGTCGTGATGCCATGAGGTCTACGTCTGGCAGTCCGCACCAGTCCACCAGGAGTTGAAAGACGTCCGGATGAAGAGCCCGGTGTGTATGTCCTGACCACTTAGGAAGTCGCTTCCTAGTTGAGGACTCCTGCGATGAATATTGCCAAGATTGCTGGAAGATGGCATTCTGCCCACAGCAGAATGTTCGCCACTTCCCTCATTGGTGCCGGACTTCGTGTGCCTCACTGATGGTTGATGTAGGCCGATGTGGTCGCTTTTTCGGACTGAATATGGACAGGCCAGCCGTGAAGAACGTCCTGTGCCAGACTGAGTGCTCTGTGCTATTTATTGGTAGGTGACTTTCCTGAGTCGACCACCTTCCCTAAAAGGTGTGACGCCCGGTCACCGCTCTCCATCCTCGCAAACTTGCATTCGTGGTGAGGAGATCCCAATCTGGGACCCATAACGGACGACCCTTGTCTAAATGAGTCATCTCCAGCCACCAAGCGAGGTAGAGACCAACCTCTGGCGAGATGCAAATGATCTGGGACTTTATCCAATCAATGATACTGACTATCCCATTGAGACAGAGGGCCTAATTTAGACCTGCTCACAGGCGCTGAGCGCTCGCAAGTGGGTCGATGTTGGCCCAGTGCGCATGAGGGAGCCAGCTCCGTCGTGCGCATGCACGAGACCAGGATAGCGATGGGCAAGCCGTCGCTATGGGTCTCGCTACAAAGGTGGCGTGCTGTCGATGGTGAGTGACAGCACGCCCCTTTGGTGGGCGTGCCGGGGGCGTGGCTGCCCAGATGGGAAAGCCTACCGTCTGGGGCCAGCCCCACTGACATAACAAGTGATGTCAGTGGGAATGCTCTCGGCTCTGATGGAGCTGAAAGCACTCCAGGGCTTGCAGCAACGAGACCCTACTACAAGGGTCTTGTCGCAAGCCTGATGGTCGCGATGGTCTTGACCATCGCAACCATCTTTTTGGCCGCTCGCTATAGCTGTGGGTGGTCACCCACAGCTATACGAGCGGCCAGGAGGCCGCTCTAAAAACTAAGAGGGACGGCCCTGATTCAGAGCGAGCGCTCCGTCAGAGCGTCCGGCTCTGAATCAGGGCCAGAATCCATTGCTGCAGGGACCTGGAGTGGAACTGGGCATAAGCCACCAGGTAAACTGACACACTTTGTTTGCAGAGTAGACTGCGCACAAGAGAAGACTGTAGTGCTGCAATCTTGTCCTCTGGCCCAGAGAGTCCAGCAGTGCACCCAAGTGCACTATTCACTGAGTTGGAGAAAGAAAGGAATGTTCCAATTCATTATCCAACCATGCTCTTGTAAGCAGACAATGGTCATCTAAAGATGATATTGTAACAACTCCTGCGATTGTGCTAATATCAGGAGGTCGTCCAAATATAGCAGTATCCTGACCCCTTGTCATCTGAGATGAGCCGTCATCACTGCCATTATTTTCTTAAATACCTAAGGGGCTGTGGCCAGCCCGAAGGGTAGAGCCTGAAATTGGTAATGTTGCTGATCTACTGCCAATCTTAGAAATCTTTGGTGGGATGGTGCATGTGGAACATGCAGATATGCATCCTGTATGTCCAGGGAGACCGTAAAATCTCCAGGCTCCATTGCCAGCATAATCGACTGTAGGGTTCCATACGGAATTTGGGCACATGGATGAATCTGTTGAGAGACTTCAGATTCAGGATAGGGCGATGTGACCCATTTGGTTTCTGAATCAAAAACAAATTTGAATAATAACCCCTTCCCTGTTGCATCACAGGAACCTCAGGAGGGCTCCAATAGACTCCGGGAAGGCTGATAACCTAACAAACAAACCTTTGAGGGGGATGCCTCAGGAACGTAATGGCGTAACCTTGAGAGACCACCTCTCGAATCCAGGCATCTGTCGTGGTCTGATGTCAGGCCTGAGAAAACTGTAGGAGTCGGCCTCCAACCCTGAGACCCCCCCCCCGAGGGAGACCTGCCCCATCAGGCAGTGGGCTTACCGTCTGACTTGGAAGCAGGACGCTTGGTTGACAAGGATTTCTTGGTCTGCCATCTCCTTTGGGAATGATCCTGTCTACAGGAAGACTGTCCCTTTGCCCTACTCTGTGGGCGAAAGAACCAAGCTGACGACTGCCTATACTTAGGGAAAGTCATAGATAGCAATCCCGCAGATTTAGATGTCGCCAGAGAAGACACTATGTCATCCACCTCTGGTCCAAACAATACCTTCCCCACAAAAGGCAAGGATTCCATGGTTTTCTTGGAACCTGTATCCGCCTTCCAGGTCTTTAGCTAAAGGGTTCTTTGCGCTGCAACTGAAGCTACAGATACCCTAGAAGCTAAGATACAGTCAGGTGCATAAATATTGGGACATTGACAGAATTTGCAACAAAGTATTAAAAAGTGAAAGTTAGATTTAGGATTGTTTAGTTTGTCCCATTACTTCTGGCCCTTAAAAAGTGGGAGGCACATATAGAAACCGTTGTAATTTCTACACCGTTCACATGATTTGGATGTAATTACCCTCAAATTAAATCTGAAAGTCTGCAGTTAAAGCACATCTTGTTTGTTTCATTTCAAAGCCATTGTGGTGGTGAATAGAGGCCAAAATATGAAAATTCTGTCAATGTCCCAATATTTATGCACCTGACTGTACCTGCGTCAATGACCGCTTCTCCCTTATGTATAGCTGCTTCTCGCATCTGACAGAGGGAAGACAGCTGTTCTCTGGTAGCATTAGGCATGCTATCCTCCAGAGACTTTATCTATTCTTCCATAGCCTTGGCTACTCAGGCTACAGACATAGCTGGCCAGGTAATAGCTCCAGATACTGAAAACACAGATTTTAAATAGTTATCAAGTTTTCTATCTGTAACCTCCTTCAAAGAGGATGCTGCAGGAATGGGTAACATAGAGCTCTTGATCTATCTAGTCACATGAGCATCTACTGATGGAGGGACTTCCCATTTGCTACATTCACCCTGAGCAAATGGATATTGAGAGGTTAAATTCCTTGTAGTATGAAAAAACTTATTTGGAGTAGACCATGCTTCAGACATGAGATTCATCAGTTGCTCAGACTGAGGAAAATAATCTCTAGCCACCTTCTGACGCCTAAACACCGGAGTCCTATATTTTGATGGCACCTCCTCTTCTTCTTTACTGAGGACAGAACTAACCGCTCTCACCAGAGAGGGGACATCCACAGAGGAATGATGGTCTTCTTCCACTGAATAAGACCCAGAACTCTGAGCATCAGAGTGTGATGAGAAGGTTGGGTCAGAATCCTGAGACAATGTCTAAATAGAACCTCTCTGATGCCCCTGCTTCTTTAATGCCACTTGTCTATTTGCCTGTACTAGAGTGAGCAGAAGAATCAAACCAACAGGGATTCATATGGGACATGTACATAGAAGGATGCAACGGCTGTAAGTATCCCACAGTAGGAGACAATATCGTTGTAGGAGCACGCGACGCTGAGACCTTTTCCACCATATGCGACAGAACCTGCGACCAAGATGCCACTCAAGATGGCTCTTGTGTAGGTGCAGGTGTACCAGATAGGAAAGGTGGCTGTTTACAACAGGCACTACACAATCCATCTTGCACAAAATCCTGTTCAGACAGGCCTGCAAAACAGGATTTACATGACTTGAGCACCGGAGGCTCACCCTTCTCACCTTTACCCTCAGACATGACAAATGTGTGATCGGTACAAGGTGTACAGTATAAATGCAATGTGACCTACTTCACATATGAAAAACCCAATACACCTTTTCAGAGGGATGAGGAGAAACACAGTGATAGATATAACGGACAGTTTGAAAACAAAAGACAGTATATATACAGCAGCTAGCATTAAAGTCACATACAATGCATAAATACAAACATTTGCTATTGCAAACTGACTCTGAATCAACTGACCAGCCCCGTTGGGGTATTGATAGGCTATAGAGCGCTATATATACCAGACCCAGAGGAGAGGTATACGGGTAGATGGACCAGACCTCTGAGACAACCACCCTGAGTTGCGTCTGGGTCGGGGGAGGAGCTGCCAGGGGAGCGCCTATCTCCCCATAGCTGCAATTTTGACGGCACGGGTACGCTGGCCTCATAGTAGTAGACGCTAACTAGTGCGCTCTACAGTGTCTACTACCCATCCCCGGCGACAGACTATATAGCCTCAGCCGCCTTAGTGAGTACACGTTACACGAGGTCTTTACCCGTAGCCGCCTCTAATGCGTCTCCTACACCGGAGGCCTGGACTGCGTCTTCTCGAGCACGATTCCCCTCACGAAGAATGGCTTACCTGCCATCTCTGTGAAACTGAACGCAGCCGGGCCCCAGTGACGCCGCTAGCCAAGCTTCGCTGAGGCCTTCCGAAATCCCCAGGGCATATAGCGGAACTGGCGTTCGGCATCGGCGGAGGTAGATGGAGTCGCAGTACCTGCGCCTGTTCGACGCTCAGTACCGCTCAACTCGGAAGTTCAAAAGACTAAGGTAAATCATAAAAGAAAAAGCCTGGGACTACCTAGGCAGTGTCGCTGTTAAACAGGTGCGTCTGGATACTTGCCGCGCACCAAACAAAAAAATTGAATGCCTGTGGCTGGAGGCGGGGTATATAGTGAGGAGGACCAGTGCATGCTGGGAGTTTGAAAGCTGTAGCTGTTTGGTGCAATGGATCTCTCCAACTACATACCCCAAGGTAGATCCTGTGGACCCTATAAAAGAAACTAAATCTATACAGTTGGAATATAGAAATAATAACTTTCATTTTCCATATGTGCATCTATCATTATCTTAGTAAAGTAGTGCAGGAGTCTACAAATCCTAAAAATAGATGGATTTCTTGTAACATGAACACGTGGAATTGATAGATAATATGCCAGCATCATACATCTCATATACCTTCTAGAAAAAAGATAAAAATATAATCACTTGTGTAGATAAATAATTAAATCTCACCATTTCAGCACAGAGGTGCCATTAAACAATTCCACAGCAATTGCAGATGTTTATTATCAAAACTTTTCTTTTATGGTAACAAAAAAACCCCCTCAAAACTAAGCATGAGCATTGAACGCTAAGGGCGGAATTCAATTGTTTTGCCCCTCTACGCACCCGACAGGAGCTATTCAATTGTTGTTCCTGTCGGGCGCGATCAGCTGCCGGCACACCATTTCAGCTCACACCGCTTGGGCATCAATTGAATAGCGCCCCACGATCTCTTGTCACTTTAGAGGGGGGAGAGGGCGTGCCTAAAAACAATTGAATACCGCCCTAAGATGTCAAAGTATGTATCTGAAATAATTAATTGTCCAGAACAACAATGCAAATGTGACAACAAAAAAAACCACAGATTATTAAAGTAAAGCAAAGTTAGATGTAGGCCCACCAGTTTATAAATGTAATACACCCAGAAAGCGGGTTGGGTATAGGATCCCGGCGGTCCGAATCCCAACGCCGGCATCCCGACAGGTTTAGGATACTGTACTGACACCGGTCGGTAGGTATCCTAACTCTACCCCTCCCCCCAGTGCCTAAACTCAACCCCCCCCCACCCCCTGCAGCCTAAACCTAACCCTCCCCCTAACCCCACTACTTACCATCGAGATGCCGGCGCTGGGATTCTGACTGGTGTCAGGATTTCGGCGCCAGCATCCCGCACTCCGGTATTATGTCTGCATCCCCAGAAAGCAGTTCAGTGCTCTTATAACTCTGAAATTGAGGCTTGTACATAAAGTGCAAATGGTGGAAACAAGCCACCAACACAAAGGTGGCATACATTGATCATACTGCTAAACAAATACAGCAAAGGTAAATATTGTTAAATGTAGTTAATAATACAATGTTCACACATTTGCCTCAAGATGAATAAAAACATGTTTGATTATACAGATGTGTCTTCATGTATTCTTGCTGCAGTCATTGCCAAGCAGCCCCTCTTGGCGCACCAGGTCCTGTGCAACTCTACTAGTGCCGGGCACCTTTTTCTTGTCTGTTTTGCCCGAAAACGTGTCTTACTTGTATACGAAGTGCTACGATGCAGCAGTGGTGGCTTTTTTTTCATGCAAAGTTCTGTTGTGCTTCATTTACAGAATTAGTTCCACACATATATAGAAGTGTCGCATTTCAAATTAATCAGCAGTCTCCCGATGCATCCTAGTACATCACATTGCAACTAAGACGCATTTTTAGGCGAAAAAAAGCTATTACCTATAAGATCAAATGGTTTACGAAGCACCTCTTGATGTCAGATGTATGAGGATATAAAAACACTATAAATTATTTATAGGTAATGATCTGTTCTACAATGCTATATATTCAGTAAATTGACAATTTCAAAGATATAGGCTTCCAACTAAACACATGGCACTATCTGCTGTTGTGACAAACTGAAAACCACCGGTCTTTGAAATGAAAATATATAATTTTTATTAGTGTGGGGGAATATGAGCACTACTGCATTAACTTATTTTGAGGTCCCGCAATCTTTCAGAGTTCTTTATCACAGCTCTCATTAAGCAGCTGGATTGCCTCTCAACATGTACCTAGCAAATGCTCACTTATACCCCTTTCAGACATACAGAGAATCCCGGAAATTTGGCCTGCCTCAGCCAAATTCCCGGGTTGCCACGTATGTCTGAACGGTACCTACCCAGGAACACGTTCCCGGGTAGCCGACCCTTCAAATCGACCAGGGAATTTCCCGAGACTTAAGTCCCGGGAAATTACCCTGCTTATGTCTGAATGGTGCTACCCGGGAATTAGCTACTCCCGGGCTGCACCAAGCAGCTTTTACATTGAGTTGGCAGCGCAGAGCTGGAGCACCAGGGCAGTACATTTACAGAAGGGGTTCTATCTCTTCCCCATTGGTGGTGGGGGGGGGGGGGGGGCAAATAGGAATAAAACAAATTATTTATTAACACCATAAAAAATAAAAAAATGGCTGGATTGGGATTGGCCGGCTGCCTGCTGCATTTTGATGACTTCATCAGCGGCAGCCAGAGAGGGGATAGGCTAGGAGGGGCAGACGGCAGGGGAGAGGCAGGTAATCTAAAAATCCCGGTTTAAGTCTGAAAGGGGTCTACCTGAGAATTTCCCGGGTAGTGTGAAAGGGGGGCTCTCGACCAAATACCCGAGATTTTGCACAGGATAAATTCCCGGGTCTGAGCAGGAAATTTCCTGGGTCGTCTGTCTGAAAGGGGTATAAACTGCATTTACAAAATGTCACTTATATGATTCAAGCACTGGCAGCTGTTGTTTTAATTCACTTAAAAAAAAAGTAAAATACTAACTGTTCAACAAAGTAATATACACTAATAACACTGCACAACAATGAAAATGTTTCCGATGTGAAAATAGTTACTTCTAATTGATTTCAGCATGCAAAAAATGAATATGACATTTAAAACTCTCACGCCCTTATTCAAAGCCGGACGCTCTGCCAGAGCGCTCGCTCTGAATCAGGGCCGTCCCTCCTCCTTTTTGGAGCGGCCTCCTGGCCGCTCGCATAGTTGTGGGTGACCACCCACAGCTATAGCGTGCGGCCAAAATGATGGTCGCGATGGTACCATCGGGCTTGCAACGAGACCCTGCGGTAGGTTCTCACTGCCGCAGGCCCTGGAGTGCTTTTGGCTCTATCAGAGCCAAAAGCACTCCCACTGACATCACTGACATCAGCCAAGCCCCCGGCACGCCCACCAAAGGGGGCGTGCTGTCAATCACCATCGACAGCACGCCCCTTTGTAGCGAGACCCATAACGTCGTGTGCATGCGCACTTGGGCAACATCGACCCGCTTGCGAGCGCTCAGCGCTCGCGAGCGGGTCTGAATCAGGCCCTTAGATAGCTCTAAGTTCCGAGATATAGCCCATTTATGACGATGTAGGGTTACTGAAGTGGGCAGAATGGAGAGAATCTTACCAGCAATCTGCATTCGGCGCTGAGGGGGCGGGGCCTAATGACCGGGTGCGGTGTCTGTAGCCGGAGCGCGGATTCAGGTAAGTATATATATATATATATTTTTTTTTAACGTGTCTGCACTACTGGGGTCACAACCGGGGAGGGGGTGGCTACTACTGGCGGCACCATTACTGGGGGGGGACCTCTACTGGGGGTGGGGCACTACTGGTGTCTACTACTAGGGGGGGGTCTACTAGTGGGGGCACTTCATCGGGAGGGGAACCACTACTGGGGACTAGTACTGAGGGGGAAA
This sequence comes from Taudactylus pleione, assembly GCA_031769625.1. NCBI lineage: Eukaryota > Metazoa > Chordata > Amphibia > Anura > Myobatrachidae > Taudactylus > Taudactylus pleione. The sequence goes on along the minus strand of JAUIMM010000040.1, from coordinate 24,352,644 downwards.
CTACTACTGGGGCACTATATAAGGGGCTCACTACTAGGGGCACTATATAAGGGGCTCACTACTAGGAGCACTGCACTGGGGGGACCACTACTTGGGGCAATAATAGGAAGGACCACTACAAGGGCACTGTATAAGGGGTACTGGATAGGGGGGGGATCACTACTGGGGGTCTGCATAAGGGGGACCACTACTGGGGGCACTGCATAGGGGGGGGGCTACTACTGGGGGCACTATATAAAGGGCACTGCATAAGGGGGGTTCCACTACTGGGGGCACTGCATTGTGGGGACTGCTACTGGGGGCACTATATAAAGGGCACTGCATAAGGGGGAACACTACTGGGGGCACTTCATAGGGGGGACCACTACATGGGGCACTGCATTGGGGGGGGACCACTACATGGGGCACTGCATTAGGGGGGACCACTACATGGGGCACTGCATTAGGGGGGACCACTACATGGGGACAATGAATAAGGGGAACTAATGGGTGGCTGTATAAGGGGGACCACTACTGGTGGTACTGTATAAGGGGCATTACTATGGGCCTGCATAAGAGGGACCACAACTGGGGACATTGCATACTGGGAGTACTGTATAAGGGGCACTACTTGGGTTAAGGAGCATATGGATAGGAATGTTCTGAGTGACGATAAAGGGGTGTGTGTCATGTTGACACGCCCCATTTTTAAGTGACCATGCCCATTTTTTGCCACGCGCCTTCGGTATGTGCACTAGGGGGGGGGGCTCCATTTTAAAATTTGCCCTGGGCTCCATATACCCTAGTTACGCCACTGCTTTGGCACTCTCTCTACATAAACTCCTGCCGCTGAGGGAGGGAGAGGAAAACTGAGCTCCTTTACAGTAGGGGCCAGTGTATTTTTATTTATTTTATTGCTGTTGATGACAATGTGTGTGCAATTACTGTGGGGAACTGTGTGTGTGTAATTACTGTGGGGAACTGTGTGTGTGTAATTACTGTGGGGGCCAATGTATGCAATTACTGTACTGTGGGGGCCACTGTGTGTAATTACTGTGGAGGCCACTGTGTGTAATTACTATGGGGAACTGTGTGTGTAATTACTATGGGGAACTGTGTAATTACTGTACTGTGGGGCCAATGTTAGTAATTACTGTGGGGGATTATGTGTGTAATTACTGTGGGGGACTGTGTGTGTGTAATTACTGTGGGGAACTGTGTGTGTGTAATTACTGTGGGGAACTGTGTGTGTGTAATTACTGTGGGGAACTATGTGTGTAATTACTGTGGGGAACTATGTGTGCAATTACTGTACTGTGGGGGCCACTGTGTGTAATTACTATGGGGGACTGTGTGTGTATTTACTGTACTGTGGGGACTGTGTGTGTAATTATGTGGGGGCCAAAGTGTGTGTAATTACTGTACTGTGGAGGCCAGTTTGTGTACTTACTGTACTGTGGAGGCCAATGTGTGTAATTACTGTAGGGGACAATTACAGTGGGAGACAATTTTTTTATTACTGTGGGGGCCATTGTGTTTTATTTTTTTTGCTGTGGGGGCAATGTGTGAGTATTTTTTTTCCCATTTGGGCCAATGTGTGTGTGTTTTTTTCTCCGTGGAGGACTGATGGTGTGCCTTAGTAATTTTAAAATCTAGTTCAGTGTGCTGCGATTTGATAAAGGTTGAAAATCACTGCAGTATAGGATGATGACCACAATTAATATAACTGCATTGAATTTAGGTGCTGAATAAAAATGAAAATATGCCTCGGTTTGCACTTATTTTATACAAAAGCAGCATAAATAATTGGATTAATGGGGCATTCATTTACCAAATGGGATGTTTTCTTTTCTGCTGCAATGCAAATATCAGTTAGTTTAGTACACAGCTATCACCAGTGACTTCATGGTTACTGAACTGGACTGAGAAAAAAGCAGTTTTTTTTATTGTATACAATTGTAACGTTATTATGACTTATGGTCTTGTGAATGTTTCTATTATATAAGTACAAAACGGGTGAAAAACAAGAAGTGATTAACTGTAATTCTGTTAAGAACCTGCTTTCCAGTTTTAATAAACCTCACATGGTACCAATAAAGCTTAAGTGCATTGGGTATTTATACCCCTCAATCAACAAGCATCTTTGACAAAGTGCTTTTGAGTACACCTAGCTCAGAAGGTCATCATGTCACTTACGGTTCTCAAATATGCAACTGTCACAGATGAAATGAATCAGTGCAGTCTCATGGTGTGTCTGATGCTGGCCACACACAGCGATATTTTACCCGATCTGGCCGATTCCAACACATTGGAATGACAGATCGTGTAAAATATGGCCAAATCCTGAGTAAATCGTGAGTCCTCACTCACGATGCGCGTCCCCGCTGGTCGCACATCGCATTCGCAGATCTGCCATGCAGTAGGGCAGATCTGACAATCTAGGAGGCGATGCACTGTGAAAGTCTGACTGCAGGAGAGATCGTATGAAGATTGGACAGCAAATCGTGTGCAGATCGTGTGGAGATCATGTGCAGAGCTGCCAGGGAGAGTTTCAAGGGGAATCGTACACATCGGCTGATCGTGTGCACATCGCCATGTGTGTGGCCAGCTTTAGGCGCATCAAAATGCAACTAAGACGCATTTTCGGACCCAAACAATGCTCATTGGAAGGAGAGTTGCTTGGGACCTAGAACATAGAGAGGCTGTTTAACGTGGGATGCAGTCAAAATCCCGACCACAGGAATTACAGCGCTCAGAATGCCGGCGCCAGAATTCCGACACTGATATCCTGACCGCCAGAATCCCGAAGGTAAGTAACGGGGTTGGGGGGAAGTCACTAAGGAGGGAGGGTTAGGTTTAGGGTGCCGGGAGGGGGAGGTTAGGTTTAGGCACCGGGGAGGGAGGGATAGGGAGAGCGTTTTAGAATACTGAGACAAATGTCAGTACTCTAACCCTGTCTGACCGCCGGCATCCCGTACCCATCCCGCTTGGCGTGACTACAGCAACAGTGTATGAGGACACATCTGCAGTTCAGATAAAAAGTACAGCTTGAAAAGTGGAAAATTTTTAACTAAGTAATCGTATTGTGCATCATACTACAATGATCAATAGTTCTAAGTGAATTTTTCTGAACATTGGTTCCATTCACTGTGTACTGGAAACAGGTACAATTAGTTTGATCATATGACTTCCTTACAAAATGTAACCTGTCGTTTATGCTATTTATTCGCCTGCAAGTAGAAGGCAATTTGTCACTATCCTCTCGCCTAAAAGTTCCTGTCAGTATTTACTGAGTGCTAGTGGCAGTAAGATAATTATCTGTTACCCACTCATTTCCCCAGTCCAGACGGGCTGTGATGTGCCGTTTGACATCCTTCATACGATCATGAGTCAGGTGTCCCACTAGTACTTGTCTGCGCAGATCAAGGATTTCATTCATTATATGACCCAGACGATGAAAGAGATCACCTTCATTTTTCTGCAGAATAAAAAGAAAATATGTCATAGCAAGTGTCAGGCCCTGTCAGCTCTATACATGTTCACAATTACTGAGGTGTTGAATGTAATCTATCCATTTTATTACAGGATTTACAAGTTCTATCACTCACTCAAGAGGAACACATGGATTTTAAACAAACTCATAGGCAACTTATTGCTATTCAAGCGTATATCACTGAAAGCAGTATATATTGTTTAATAGAAAGAATTCAGCAGCACAAAATGTATTAGTAAACAAATGTTAGGAAACAAATTGAAAGTAATTGCAGATAGAGCTTTTATTCTCATTTATACCATTACAAGGCTAGATTCAGTGTTGGTCTGGGTAGGCACATTAACAAATTTTGAGGACCAAATCTTATACACCTTAGAGCTGGCAATACCTAAATGACAAGGCGGCTCATTAAAATGGCACACAATATAGTTTTATGTTTAAAACTTGAGGGGTAAGGTTGCATTAAAGGATTTTGGCAGAAATTGTGTTCAACTCGGCATAAGCTCCTTTCTATTTATAATTGTTCTCTTATACTGCACGTCATGTACTTTGTGCTGTGTTCTCTGCCAAGTGCCAGCCAATTGGGTACATTTTTGTTGCAATGTCAGGTCAACATCATTTGTTTTTCTACAAAAACTTCCCGTAAAAAAATGTAAATTTTCAATAGTCAATGGGTGATTTATATCTTTTACAGAATGGCATGCTGCAATCTCAGTGCTCTTGCTAATGGGATGTGCTACCTAACTGAGACTTAATACTACAACATAGAAAAAAGAGAGAGACCAGATGCACCATACAACCATTAATAATTATACATCATATACAAGGTTTTTGGCATCAATTTGGCCAAAGTTATGAGCTTACCCACCAACGTCCAGGTAACCTCATTGGGTAACTCCCTAACACTATGGGGGTTCATGTCTGGGGCATGGGGCACCCCCAAACCATCCCAGCCAAACCACCCCATGCTATGTTCTCTGCCAAGCCCAAGCCAATTGGGTACATGAGACATTTTTGTTGCAATGTCAGGCCAACTTATAGGACAACGTCATTTGTTTTCTACAAAAGCTTCCCGTAAAAAAAATCACCTGTTACAGACTGACATGCTGCAGTCTCAGTGTACCATTTCAGCAAACAACTTTGCTCACACATATTTTCTTACTACAATCAATAAATAGATGCACTATTATTTAATAAAGTATATTATAAAGCAACTGCCTGTAATATAATTTTCAAGCAACTGTAAGTTCTCGTACATAGATTCTGAAAAAAATAAAGCAAGTGAAACTCCATTTATATGGCAAATTGTCCTTGCTTTAACAGAGCATTCAATGTGTGTTCATTAATGCGTTTGAAAGCTTCCCTGCAGCAAGTGTACTAAATTCTGAAATGAGCGTTCCCATGGAACAGCACTGTATTTTACTGAGCGTTAATGCTTCTGAGTGCTGCAGGCAACTTTGAAATTGATGCCAAGCGCATGTTCGGCAGAAAGCATTCACTTACATACATTTTCTGACTGTCAGAGCAAAATGTATTAGTCTTCAAGAATGCACATTATGAAACTGGTTTAGACTGAGATGGACATAACTCTCTTTTATACCATATAATAGTTTATTCATACCATTTGTTGCATTGCATGTGTGGATCTCACACCTATATTTTAACTTGTAGCCCACAAATGCATCCACTTGTACTTGGAGATGCAGTTTATTTAACTGTTGATGACGGGTGTGATATGAAAAGTCGACACCAGAATGTCGACAGATCATGTATAGTGACAACCAAAATGTTCACATGGACATTACTTTGACAACAATATGTCGACATTTACAAATGCCGACATGGTTCTAACGTTGACATTTAACATGTCGTCACCAGAATATCGACATTCAGGGTTTTATTTTTTTGTTTCTTGCATATATTAGGCTAACCAAAAATAACACAAGAATATACAATCAACATTCTGGTGTCAACATGTTAAATGTCAACATTATGAACATGCCAACATTTTAACCATGTCATTTGTGAATGTTAACAATTTTCTTGTCTACCTTATGTCAATGTCGACATTCTACCTGTCGACATTAAGAAGCCACCACCGAGACTTTTTTCCCTTCCTCTCCTCCTTCCCCCTTCCCCATTTTTTTCATCACAAACGCCCAGCAATCACTGCAGTTTCAGCACAAACAGCCCAGGACATCAGGGTTAATACTGTGCTTATACTAGTGGAGCATTGTGACTCCATCATTAATGACACAATAAACTACATTATTTACCATAATCTCTAGGCATCATTACTGACAGATACTAGACTACTGTACAAATTCATTACGTAAAATACCATTATTACACATATGAGGATGGTTGCGCCGGTGGAACCTGCATACATACATATCCCTTCCCTTTGGGTTTATGTATTTATATGCAAAAAAATTTATTTGACCTAGTACCACGTGAATTTAGGACCACTCACGTCACCAGGCTGCCCCTCTATCCTCATAAATCATTACTAAATACGGCTTAGAGCGCTTGTTCTTCTCTTTATCATAGACATTAAGAACCTGACAACATTCTGGTGTTGACATTCTGACCGGATCCTGATGACTGTATTTTTGCAACAAATGTACCTAGAAACTACATTTGCATCTATCTTAAGATATGCAGAAGTCATAATTGTAGCTTTAACTATGTAACAGGCCTATATATACTTAATGTGTAACAAGTGTACAGGGTCTAATAAGTTTTTTTTAGATAGTTGAGGAGTTTTGGAAATGATGCATTCAGATATGTTCATCACATACACACAATATAGGGGCCGCCATTTGTTGGCAGAACCACATAGAACAGCATCATGGAGAATTTTATGAATAGTAGATTAGCGCATAAAAAGACTGCATTCAACTATTTTCAGATGAATATGAGAATTTTACTAATAAGCGGGCTGGTCATCTTGTATGGCTCTTCTGGAGTCACAGCTTTAGCATTACATTTAAAAAAAAAAAAAGTTATTACCAGCAGTATAGTGAGCTTATTACTATGTATTTATATAGAAATCATTCTATTGATGTAAATAAATAGCTATTCTGGCAGATATCATGTTAGATTGTCACAAGTGCAGGATTTCTCACCACATAGAGTTGTTTCCACATGGTGCCCCAGTCTCTGAGTGTAGAAGTCATCTCTGTAATAACAGCGTCTTCTGTAGGAAGCACCATCTCAAATTGTCTATGGAAGCAACACAATAATATGTAATGTATGACCATCTCACATACTGTATGACATGCATCATATAAATCTAACAAATTAAAAAAATATAGGAAACTGTGCAAGGCGTTAAGAGAAGGAACACTGTGACTGCTGTAGATCCACTTACAAACATGCTGCCTTTTGAACACATCAGCACATTCCAATGTCTTTAAGAGTCCAGTGATGCTCTCTGTGACCCTGCAGTGATGGGACTTTATTCATGTAGACAGTGATAAAGTGAATTCACCACCATTTATAAATATTATATATATAGGAGTAATTGGTGGAGATAAGGAAATGTGGATGGGAGTGCGAGATGTTGCATAAACTGACACCATCAGATGATATAGAAGCATTCTTGTCTACCTTTGAACGTACGGTTGCCCAGCTAAAATGGCCCAAGGAGCAGTGGGCAGTGAGGTTAGCTCGCTGTCCTACAGGAGAAGCCCAGAGGGCTTATGTGGATCTATCTGCTCCACAGGCTGAGTCCTATACTCACCTGAAAGAAGCTATCCTTGCCAGGTTTGGAGTGACAAGATCTAGCAAAGCCCAAAATTTTCACGACTGGTAACTGACCGCATCTGTTATCCCAAGGGTTCAACTAGCTGGACTGGCCCGACAAAGTAAAGCTTGGTTACAACTGGATAAAAACACCCCCTCAGCGTATCGTGGAGGTAGTCGCTTTAGACCATTCTCTATGGGTGTTGGATCATGGGGTTCACCAATGGGCTCTCCAGGCTGACCCCCAAACATTTGAGGAGTTGGCAGTTGTACTTTGTGACCCTGGAGAAATTGAATAAACCCAAGCAAGGGTAAAGGCCAGTTGCCAATCCTAGGACCAGGTTCCAGCTGTTAGGCCAAACAACCCACTTCCACTCATGTGTTATAACGGACCGCGATCATGTACACCAGGACTGCCCAAACCGGGGTGATTGTGTGTGTGTGTATATATATATATATATATATATATATATATATATATATATACACACACACACACACACACACACACACATATATATATATATAAATATATATACATATATACACACACACACACATACATACACATATATATATATATATATATATATATATATATATATATATATATATATTGCAGATCTTGCAAAACTGAAATGTATATCTGACTGGATATTTTATGGGCAACTTTTTGCTTTTTGGGTATAAATTTAAACATAGTATATAGCATACATTAAACATCTGAAGGTAATTCTGAGAAGATCCTACATAGGGAGGGAGCCAGCAAGAAAGATTGTACCATTTTTTGGGGATTGTTAATTTTTCTGCACTTTGTTATTAGGAATTCTTAAAAGATGGTGTTACAAGAGTTCATTGGGAGGCACCTTATACTAGAAGAGTAAGAAAACATTACTGCTGACACTTCTTTCCCAACAACTTAAAATCCTTAATTGGTATAAGACCATGACACCTCCAAAAATGGAATGTGACTGCATCATGTGAAGGACATAGCCACGCCCCGGGGGATTTGTCTAGCACTTCTGAGATGTGCCATGCCTCCCATAACCTGATGAAAACACACACATGAACTGCACATGCCTCTAGCGCGAGCGACACCTGCCAACTTCTGTGAGTCAGGACTGACCTGCCAAAATCAGGGCAGTTGGGAGGTATACAATCAGGAGATAAACAAGATAACCTATTACCTATTACCAGCAACCAGGCGCAAAAGGGATACAGTATTTGCCATATCAACATAGACTATTGGTCAATATCTAAAACTAGCATGTGTATATACTTCAGCTTCAGATTATCTTCCATCAGAAAAATGCTTTTCTCTATGTGGTACATACAGTATACATTACATTTTCAAAAAGCTCAGCAAGCATACAAGGCTAACATCAAAATGATGATGCCTTGTGCTTCAATTAAAAAGTCTGCTTAAACAGGGCTAAGCAGGATTTTTGATGGTGTCCACGAGTTTTGAAATGTATCAAGCTATATTCTGTAATTAAGGAATATAAAATGAAAACAACATGCTTTGACACCAAGCCAATTATTAGGCCAATCTATAAAACATGTTCTGTGCGGCAACACTAAAATATAGTCAATTTGTGGGTTTTGATATATTGCCGTTTATCCTTTTCCTTAAAGAGTGACTCAGAACCTCAATGTGTGGGTTCTGCATATTACGCCAGCTACAAGACATGAGGTCTGCATATTACACTGGGCACGAGACGCAGGGCACCACAAATGGCTCTACATATTATATTAGGTAGCAGGAATGCCATCCTATTAGACTTGGCAAAATATATAGCTAGGCTGTGTGCAATATGCAGCAGATGTAACTCTATGTTGTGCATTTTGCACCAGACATTGCTCAGGACATACTTCATAACGCTTAGCCTTGTATAATTGGCAACGTGCATAGCCCATTTTATCGCATCCGGCACCAGAAATGACTGAGCACATGGCAGCTTCGAACCGTAGCGCTGGTTCATAGAATTTGGACAAATTATTTCTGACCTGCAAAGGTGTGACTAGAACTTTGTAGGCCCTATAGCAAAATTCTGATAGGGCCCCAATGCTTCTAGAGATACACCTCCACCACTTAATGCTTTAATCCCATTAAACCATTAACACCATGTCTCAATATTCTTAATATTACTAACATAAGATATACCCATTCCTCCCCATACCCTAACTTCGTTAAAATGTTGACATGTTCAGAATATTCATATTTAACATATCGGCACCAGAACGTCAACATATGTTTTTTGTTGCTTTTAAGGATTAGGTTTAGGCTAAAATAAGCAAAGAAACCAATATGTCGACATACTGTTGTTGATGCGGTAAATGTCAACATTCTGAGTGTGTCTACATTTTAACCATGTCAACCTAAATATATGTTGACATAATGGTAGTCGACCTAGTGTCCATGTCTACATTCCGAATGTTGACCTACTGAATGTCGACTAGTCATACCACAGCCGCAGAGAAAATTGTCTGCACAAGATATACATACCCTTTATTTTTCACAGAAGCATTCTTCAGGTGAACATAACTTGAAGGAAAAATACCCTAGAACGAGAACATTAAAGATTAAAGTAAAAACAAATGCATAATATTCTTATCATGAATAAATAAAATAAAAAATAAATACGACGACAAACTCATAAAGAAAGCCTGCACAACCTACGGCTCTCCAAGTGATGTGAAAGTCCCAGCATACACTGCTATCTATCAGCTATCTGGTAAAGTATGCTGTGACGTGTGTGTACAGACAGATAGAAGTTTAATTTTCATTATCAAGCAGCATATCTAAGATCGCATGATAGATAAATATATGTCCTATGGCATGTGCAGTTGGCTATTTTAGAAATGCCTCAATAGAGATAATTCTCTAAAATAATACAACATACAAGACATAAGGGGCATCCTAGAACTACTCTAGTCCCTGGGTCCTACGCCAGTTTCAATAGAATAACCTACATGAAATCACTCTCTTTGCCGATAGGTGCCTCCTTCCTTGCATGGAAATACATATTATAGTTTTGTGTGCATTTTAGCAAAACATAATAATTTTTCCCTACACTGGGCAGAGTATTAGAGAGGTTGTTTAAGTTTGAGTGATGCACAGTAGCAAATGCATATTCTGCAAGATTAACAAATGGTTAAAAGGATGGGTGGAAGTGACTTTTGGCGGACAAAAACTAGGTGCATAGGCTACTGGTGTCAACCTGCACAGATTTTATTACAGTAGAAGCTATCTATAGTTACACAACAATTTGCAGTGCATTTGCAGCGAACTCTGCATCAGTCCCCATGTCACTACAGAGCTGTATGTAATAATAGTAAGAGCAGAAAACGGTAATAGGTCTTTTTTACCTGAAGGAGCAAAATGTAAAAGAAAACACCTTGGATACAAGAATGTACAACTAAGCAGAGCAGAGTACAGTACAGTAAGCATGGTATGCGTACATCATATATGAATACAAGAGTGGGGGAAGTGGGTTAAACAAATGTAGAGCAGCTTTAGATAAACAATTGTTGGTACTTACTATGGGCCTATGGGCATATTCAATACGTGAGCGAAAAGTCTGTGCTGGACTTTTCGCTCCATATCGGAGGTTTGACAGGGATAAAGCGCCAGCTTTATCCCCGTATTCAATTAGAGAGCTGCGAAAAAGGGACCCGGCGAAAAGAATCTGAAAAATTCTGGAATTTTCAGGAAAGCATTCAGGGACCCCCGTAATGATGTCTTGACATGGGGGATCATTATGGGTACCCCCGTTTTGGCCTGCGGAAGGTAAGTATGGTTTTTAAATAGCCGCGGCAGGTGTTTTTTTCAGACAGGGAAGAAGTGGTGAAGAAGTGTGCTTTCTAAGTTTTTATTTTTTTTCACCCCAAAATTAAACTTAAGTTTTTGGGAGTGTCCCGATTTTAATAAAAATACGTTTGACACAGATCTTTTTTAGGGGACTCTCCCAGGGGTGCGGGCTATTTTTTTTTAAGCCTGCACCCCTAAACCCCAATTCTGCACTTTTTTTCGCTACCTATTCAGTGGTGAAAAGTTATCCCCGTTTTTTTTTTCAAAGACTTTTCGCACCGGCAAAAAGTCTTTGAAATTGAATACAGGGATAATGAAAATAGGTGAAAATTACGTCATTGGCGATAAATTATCGTCAATAACGGCCTTTTCGCTTCAAATTGAATATGGCCATATATGTCAGACACAATCGTGTTCACATGTGTATTACAAGCACTTTCAATTTGCAGTATCACTTTGTATTAGTAAATGTCCAAAAGATGCTCCTGTGCCACTCCTGACTGCAGGCATGACTAGAATTTGTTAGGGGACATTGAACCAATAGGTACCATCCCTATATACACTACCTTTCAAAAGTTTGGGGTCACCCAGACAATTTTGTGCTTTACATGAAAACTGACTTTTATTTATCAGTTGTGCATCAGGGCCTCCCACCTCTTTCTACTCTGGTTAGAGCCTGTTTGTGCTGTTCTCTGAAGGGATTAATACACACCGTTGTAGGAAATGTTCAGTTTCTTGGCAATTTCTCGCATGGAATAGCCTTCATTTCTAAGAACAAGAATAGACTGTCGAGTTTCACATGAAAGTTCTCTTTTTCTGGCCATTTGGAGAGTATAAACGAACCCACAAATGTGATGCTCCAGATACTCAACTAGCCCAAAGGAAGGCCAGTTTTATAGCTTCTCTAACGAGCAAACCCATTTTCAGCTGTGCTAACATAATTGCACAAGGGTTTTTTAATCATCCATTAGTCTTATAACGCGCTTAGCAAACACAATGTACCATTAGAACACTGGAGTGATGGTTGCTGGAAATGAGCCTCTTTACACCTATGTATATATTCCTTTAAAAACCAGACGTACAATGTATAGAGTGTATTTCTGATCAATTTAATGTTATCTTCATTGAAAAAAACAATGCTTTTCTTTAAAAAATAAGGACATTTCTAAGTGACCCCAAACTTTTGAACGGTAGTGTACCTGATAAAAACCGCTGGTAGAAAGAAGCCTTATAGTGTACACTGATATTTTGCTATGTAACAAACCTGATTGAAGCATACTTGCCTACCCTCCCGATTTGGCTGGGAGGCTCCTGAAAATCGGGTGCAGCTCCTGGCCCCCTGGAAAGGCAGGCAAGCCACCCAGCAGCTGCTGGGGCAGTAACGCATGGCGGGACCACAATGATGTAATCTCGTGGCCACGCCACCCTGCTCACAAATGTCAGGTAAACTGGCCGGCCCCGCCCCCTTGCTCCAGCCACACCCCCTGCTATGCCGATCTGGCTGCTCCCTCCCGGAAGGGGCAGCCAGGATGTCGGCATCCCTGGATTGAAGTGCAGAAGGATGCGCTATATAATCAGACAAGTTTATTTATTTTTTTACTGTTAAAAGGCCTCATACACATGACTTCTAATATTAAGCACTTAACTCTATGATGCATCAGTCGCAATTGGATGAGACAAACAGTTTCACGGGACTGCACTGATTAATTTGATGTGTGACACTACTATATAAGTGTGTGCAACTGAGATTGAATCTGTATACAAAGTGCTCCGATGCAGTGGCTGCTCCTTTTTTTTTCCATGCCAAGGTCCATTGTGCTTTGTATACAGACTCAGACAGATATACAAGTGTTGCATATTAAATAATCAGTGCAGTATCGTAAAGCGGTTTGTCGCATACAATTGCGAATAAGACACACTTACAGGAGAAAAAGGTGCTCGGCGGAAGCAGAGTCACATGGGACCTAGTGGCTCTCTTGTGACAGATGTCATGCACGCACCACACGGCGTATTATGGCTAGGTGTATGAGGACACATCTGTAACTATTTATAGTCTTGGACGACCTCTAATCTAAACTACACTATCATTATGGCCATTACTAAATCATGTTCTCAGAAATCTTATTTGACATCAGGCTATGTGTAGGTGTAATAGGACACAAAATATAGTTAAAATTACATAAAACACGTCTACAAAATATGTCAGATTTCTGTAACAGGAAAGTGAAATTGTTAATTTACATTACAATACCTTGACATTTGGATTCTTTAGGGCAAATCCTCTGTACCAGCCTGCAGGAAAATATGAAGAAGAATGCAGCATTTTTTCCTCTTTGCTTAGGAAAATATACATTTAAAAATAGCACTATATTTACATTTAATCCATTTACAGTTCAACCCCTCAGACACCCTAGGTGTGTGACATTTTTCCCCCTGGAGTTCTTACTAGCATTTTAAATACAAAAGCTAAAGTAAGCATCACTGCGAAAAGCGCTGCTGTAATGTCATATCTATTAAAACACGGCCCTAAGTCTATTCAAGTGCACTGCTCCCTCATATATAGTGTACGCTGGGCCGTGCAAAGTAGGGACTGTGTACTGTAGGGATGTGCTCAAATAGTGAAGTCGTGGCCATGCCCCCTACCAAAAACCTATGTGTTGACACGCTGCACAGGGGAGCTCCGATCCTCAATTTTCACTATGCACAATTGTGATTCTCAGTGCGTTCCCAACCTGGTAAATTAATACCAATATACTATTAAATAGGGGGTGGGGGGATTGTTTGTTTTGTGATATAATACCTATACACTTCAAATGTTTAAGCATAAGTTACATTTTGTACTTTACATTATACATTTGAACATCAGAGTACCCACCAGAGCTTTGGGGTCTTTCCTACTCACTTCTGTTTTACAGTTATACTTACCTAACAAGGAACACCTACCCTGCCTTAATATATCACACTAATACCCCTTTTACACCTAAATTCCGGGTCTGACCCGGAGTTGGAACAAAGTTCCTATCCGGATCAGACCCGGAATTTTGCCGGCGCCGACTCGGGATATTCCCGAGTCAGCGCCGCTCACACCGCAGTCGGGTCTGCATAGACCCGGCTTTTGCGGAGCGAAAGTGGTCGCTTGGAGATGACGTCATCTCCAAGCGCCACTGAAGCCGGACCAATCAGCCGGCTAGCAGCGCACTCCAGGTCATCGTGACCTGAAGTGCGCTGTTCTCACAGCAGGGTTTCACGGTCTACGCCCGTGTTAAACCCTGCTAGTTACCTGGGTTGGATTGCCGGGTCACTCGGACCCGGCGATCCAACTCTCTCCCCTTTTACACCAGGGAGCTGCCCCGGTTAACCCTTCAAAAACCCGGGTTTTAGCTCCAGTGTTAAAGGGGTATTAATAAATAGTCCTATATAGGTTATTCGTCCAATGACACTTGTGTACATCCAGTGCAGTTAAAAATCTTTTCCTTTTGTGTACACAAATATAAGAATCAGTAAACCCTTGTGTTATAGGATTCTGTGGTCTCCTTCACACCTTGATACTGTATATGTGCCCCGCAACCTCTATTTTAGTTAAATAATGTGCTATGTGGCATGGATAGAATTGGTTTTGGGAAAAATATTTATTTCATACAGGTGTACTGGTCCTTTTGGCACCGCTGTTTATGAAGGGAAAATCAGAAAATATTAATTTATTGCCACGTACAGTTTCTTTGAACATAATATTATCATGCAGTTCAATTGTGCCTTTATAACTTTACAATTCAGGACTATGTTTCAGTTCCTGGAATACTAGTTGAACAGTCACTGTTGATTCATGAGAATTTCCCTATGATGTGGCACCATCCTCATTACATCCTTACGTACCTAAATATTTATTGTTACATTAAAAGGAAATGAAAACACAGCTTCTTTTGTAAACCACTGATATGAATGTACCCACAAGTAAAGCATCTTTCATAGGTAAAAACATTGCTACAGTATGTCCCTGTCCATTGGGTAACACAAGTGTAAGTACTATGACTTTGTGAATATGCACCCTATAATATATTGATTTGAGAGATGTTTTTTCTAGGTTGAAAGCAGACTATTGTGCTTACCTCAATTGATGAAGTAATTAAACAAACCTGTTCTCACTAATTGGTAATGGTATTTAAATCAAGCTAGTCAAACTACAGGCTACTTCTGCCTTTTTGAAAAAGCCTCCCAGTGAGGAGAAACATGTTGAAGGATACAGGAGGAGCCTGTTATACCCCTTTTCCACCTAAATTCCGGGTCTGACCCGGAGTTGGAACAAAGTTCCTATCCAGATTAGACCCGGAATTTTGCAGGCGCCGACTCGGGATATTCCCAAGTCAGCGCCGCTCACACCGCAGTCGGGTCTGCATAGACCCGGCTTTTGCGGAGTGAAAGTGGTCGCTTGGAGATGACGTCATCTCCAAGCGCCACTGAAGCCGGAACAATCGGCCGGCTAGCAGCGCACTCCAGGTCATCGTGACCTGAAGTGCGCTGTTCTCACAGCAGGGTTTCACGGTCTACGCCCGTGTTAAACCCTGCTAGTTACCTGGATTGGATTGCCGGGTCACTTGACCCGGCGATCCAACTCTCTCCCCTTTTACACCAGGGAGCTGCTTAAAAAACCAGGGTTTTAGCTCCGGTGTAAAAGGGGTATTATTAAGCTACTCTACAAACCAGGGAAACCATTTGCCTTGTGCCATACGCTGAGCATTTACCCCAAGGACGCAAAGGTGCTACTCCTTTGGGACTGTCTCAGCTCGTGCCCTATTCCACCTCTGCCGTGAACGGCTGCATTGGAGGCAGCGCATCTCTGTGGCTAGGAGTGGAGACAGAGACGACCCGCGTTGGTTATTGTGCCTTCGTCCCATGTGTGACTGAGTAAGCTCTGCCACGGACTTTACTTTAACATCTGCTGCAGACATTGGCATATTATTGGAGCTTACTGTGCTCCGCAGCACAGAGCCAACGCTGAGCATACAGGGTCTCATTCAGACCTGGTCGCAAGCGCCGAGCGCTCGCAACCGGGTCGATGTTAAGGCCCTGCGCATGCGCAGCGGCTGCACTGCGTGTGCGCAAGCCCCAGAGCGAGAGAGAATTTCTCTTGCTCCGGAGCTCACTCCAAAAGGGGCAGCTGTTGATGTTGATCGACAGCTCGCCCCGTTTTGTAGGTGGGGCGGAGGGGTGACTACACAAACGGAGGCATTCCTGACAGAACGCCTGCCGTTTTGTGGGCGGCCACCATGACATCAGCAGTGATGGGGCTTGCGGTTGCTGAGGACCCAACCTTAGGGTCTCGTCGCAAGCCGCGATGGTCTTGACCATCGCGACCATCAACCTGGTCGGTCGCTAAAGCTGTGGGTGTTAACCCACAGCTTAGCTAGCGACCAGGAGGCCGCACTTGAAAAGTGAAGCGGCCGCCCTCATTCAGCGAGAGTGCTCGCTTCTAGTGACCGCCTCTGAATGAGGGCCACAGTGCCTACGACTTGGCACACTGCTGGAGTACTGATACCTAATGGCTATTAAAGTATCTGCTCAGCAGATTACACGGATACAGTAGCACACCTACTTCTTTAACATCAGCCATGAAGAGGTGCCTCTTATCATTTATATTTTTTTCTCTTTTTCCCAGGACTGTGAGTATATGGAATTCCATTAATACACTGAATATATGCACAATGCATTTCTAAATCCACTTTATTGGAACTTTAAAACATCTGTGCACTAGCACTACTGCAACATTGTATTGTAGCTTTTTATGTGACACATTGCTGTTTTATTTTCTTGTACACATTTATTAGAATGTGGACATATTAGTGTCTTATTACAGTTTTTGTATCAATTCAGTACATTATTTGAGTCATAGTAAGGAATTTTTTTCCTCTTTTATATGGATATGTGCTAATGTCATTTTTAGATTGTATTTTATTTACTGTGATATTGTGATTAAAATAGGATATTTTATTATCTGAATGTTTTGTGTCCTTTAGCTCCACCTTATACATTTCTGGTTGTATTAGTTAAAACATACCTGAAAAACAGCAAAGGTGGGAGTAATCTAGAGTTAAAGTTAAGTTATGATTTTTTTGCGAGTATACTTTTGTACTGTTCTACTGTCTATCCAGATTTGGCAAAGCCTCAATAAATAACATGTTACAAGTATATAACACTTGTGACCCTCGGCACTACATCTACTCATCTGTAGTCGCACACTGTTCCAGTGCAGAACATTGCACATTTTATATTAGTGACCTGGTTTCAATGCATCTCACCTTCACTTTTTTCTAGAATTTGGACAGTGTCTCCAATCTCCAAAGTTAAGCCATGTGGATTTGTCCCTCGAAAGCTGGCAACCACTGCAAAATAAAACGTGTACATTCAATTAAATTAATTTCCACATAGTGATATTTAAATGTAGAAACACAACTTTTTACTAATTCTACAGAACTGTTTAGAGAGAGATTACAGCGCCAACTGGGTATAAATCCTCCTAAATTGTGTTTTAGTTGTGTGTTACTTATCTCACACACATATACTTTAACCAAACCAAAAATGTATAGATGGTTATCATGCACTCCCCCAATGATATGGGTGTTAGCTCAACCAGTAAAAACAATGTATCAGTGGTAATCTGCTACATATATAAAAATGGAGCTATTAGAACTGGAATAGAGGGATATCCCTTGAAGAAGTCCAGGATACGGACAAAACACGTTGGATGCTCCTGTTCTCTACCCATTCATGAACTTGCCATTTTTTATCAGATAAGCTATATTTATTTTTTAAATCCCTATTTATTCTGATTTTTTATGGTATTTTTTTTTATATATATATATATATATATATATATATATATACATACATACACACACATATATATACAGACGTGCAATTGTTTTCTTAATTTTTATGTATTTTATCCTTCATATTTTTGCACTTTAATAATTGATGCACAGTTGCACATTTATATGGATTTGATTGATATTTATTTCGGGTACTTCATTGTTAGGGAGGTATCCCTTAATATATTATTTTTTGCACTGCAGCACTTTTTACACAGTTCATTAATCAATTTAATACCGTTTGTGTATATATACAGTAAAGGTACATAAGCACATTGGGCGCTCTATTCCAGTTCTAATAGCTCCAATTCTACAGAACTGCCTGTCAATGTACAAATACATGTCCTCTGTAACTAATAAACAGCAATTACAATGAACCTGTCCTTCCCTTATCTTATACCATGCTGCCACATTATTCTACATGATATGGAAAACTTTGGGATCAGCAGTTTGGATATGTACAAGACATAGGTTTCTGTTATACATAGCAATACAATTCAAAACTTTCCAGCACCCTGGGAACACTACTATCAAACATGTTGACAATACATCAAGCCCTTACGTTTTTCAATCATTATCAATAGGTCAGAAACATGAAAAAGACCTGAAATATGAACATATTTTTATTTATTTGAAAACATTAATAATACCACTTTCAGAAATACAACCCGGGTATTTCCCTGCTCAGCCCCAGGTTTTTCACCACTGCAAAATCCCCGGTTTTTGCTTGAGACCCCCTTTCACATTACACCTGAGAGTCTGGAAATTCCTGGGTCCACCTCTTTCAGACATACTGTAAGCTGAGTTTTTCAGTGTTTTACACAGTTTTTCACAGTTTTGTAATTTAAATGGGATGCTTTGCTGGTACACAATAGTGGCATTTCGTGCATACAGCGAAGCTCCCAGCAAGGCAGTTGCTATCAACCTCCAAATGACTATTATATCGTCCAAACATGTGCATATCTAATCTGATTGCTGTGCGACTGAATCTGTGCACAAAGTGGCCACACAGGGGGATGGTGACACTGGGTAGGACAAGTGATGGAAAAGATCGACTAGATCACAGAGGAGGATGTTGCTGCCTGGATGAAGACCAGAGGTTTATTTCACCAATGAAGACATTTTCAACCATATCTGCATATGTGGGCATGGCTAAACTATCATCATTACATGAATTGTGCAAAATGAGTCTAATAAAACATTGCCAAGGTGGAAAGCGGTTTTAATCTCTATAGCATATTCAAATACTACTACTTGAACACACTCATGAGGACAGGACGTGTCAAGTGCAGCAGTGACTTCTCTCTCTCTCTCTCTGGCTGCAGCTGATGTCATCAGCATGCATCAGGCCTGACTGGCCAATCAGGAGCTTCTATGGGCAACCCGGGAGTAAAATCCTGGGTCGCACCTTTCACACATAACTCAGGTTGTCTACAGGGATGCAAATCCCGGGAAAACCCTAGTCAATAGCAGGGGCGCCGACCTCGGAACACATTGGTGCCTTTCAGACATAAGCGAGACCCGGGTAGTTTGGCCGAGGCCCAGCAACAACCCAGGAATCTCGCTATGTCTGAAAGGGGTATAACTTAAGTTTAGCGTCTCCCTAACATGTTTTCCTAATGTGACATTATTTTTTAAAATAAAGTCTCTCTAACTATATAATTGGTCACCCTAAGAGCCTGATTCAGAGATTTATGCAGTTGAGCTATTTTTATTAAACTGTACATGTGTCTAAAGCTGGGTACACACCTTAAAGATATATCTGCAGATGATGGTTGTTCATACAAACCGAACAATTAGCATCTGTCTTCTGGATGCAGATCCCTCCACTGCAGGTGTACGGGCGGTCGGCTGACTGCCGTTACACACAGCACAATGCCCTAATGATGGTACACACAGCACAATTGTGCCGGTACACACAGCACAATGATCCTTCCGCAGGTTCACCTACGGAAACCTTGTTACGACTTTTACTTCCTCTAGATAGTCAAGTTTGATCGTCTTCTGGTGTATATTTTCCATCAGTTGTGCAGCACAGCCGACGCGATATATCTGTGAACGACTTTGTTCACAGACATATATCGCTGGTACACACTGGCCGACACACACAAGATATATTGGCTGATCAACTGACCGGCCAATATATCTGCCAGTGTATACCCAGCATATGTTGCACTGCACATGCGTCAAGGTACATTACTACAGTCGTTCAAAGCGACTCATTACCCGCCGTGTGATTGACAGGCAGAGGGCAATTGTGGGAGGTAACGGGAAGTGGGGGCAAAAAACAAAGGCTTGTCACGTCTGTTTTCAAGATATGTCACAGCCTGCGTCTGCAAGCTCATATGCAAATAAAATGGCTAAGGCGTCTCAGTTTTCCCGCGGCCAATCTTCACGACCATAGGGTTACTTAGAAAACCGATAATTAAATGATCTGCGACTGATGCTGCGTCTTTGTATGCAGATGCTTGGATTTGCAAAGCTGCAGGTCTCAATACATTCCTTGGCGTCTGCAACATTTGCATATTTTTGCACAGGAGCTGCGATGGCATTAGTGTACGTCTCTGAATCAGGTCCGAAGTACAAAACAGTTTCCCAGAACCAGATGGTTATGGAGAATACATAAAAGAGCATAATTTCTGCGAAATGTGGTAAATTTCCCTTCCTTTGAGTATTAATAATTTCAGCCATTAGTGATGAGATGAAACAATAAGTGGAACATGTATCAACCAAGTGGAGATGTTGCCCCAAGTAATCAATCGGCTTCTAGCTATCATTTACGGAATCCCGGCTAAGGAGTTATGACAGGCGTCAAGATACCGACGCCTGTCATAATCCCGACGCCGGAGTGCAGAACAGCACGGGCCCGTACGAGGTAAGTACAGGCGCCCATCCTCTAGCGCGGGGGGGTTAGGTTCAGGGCACCCCAGGGGGACTTACTGTTAAGCACCCCCCCGGGGAGGGTTAGGTTTAGGGTGTGGGGAGGGGGGTTAGGTTTAGGCACTAACGGGGGGAGGTTAGGCACTAGGGGGAGAGGTTATGGTTAAGGCACCCATAAAACAGGGTTAGGGAGGGGAGGGTTAGCTGTACTTTCCTCCCTTTGGCCAGCCGCTGTCAGGATTTGTACCGGCGTCTATACAGCCGCCGGCAATACAATCCCATTCCATCATTTACCTAGCAGTCTATAGTTAGATGCTGATTGGTTGCTATGGACAACTTCTCCACTTGATACATCTCCCCCAAGATTGACAGCTTTTACACATGATGTAATCTCTCAGGTGTGTCTGCCCTTTGGTGAAGGGGAGGAGCTAGAATGCTGGAAGTCAATAAACATAATTTACACACACATTCTATAGACCAGTTATGACACACTTTGAAGTTAGAAGTTAATTCCACTATGCAGCAATGTGCCATCACACTGTTACAGTTGAAAAATGTGTTAAATGCCAATAGGTGTAACGCTATTTATTCCTTATTTTGGTGGTGAAACACACATTGATTCTGAAGTATTCCAACATCTGCAGCAGAACCATATGCTGCAACACACACTCTAGATGTAGGACAATGTGGCCTGAGGTTGTGTGCAGTTATTAAGATCTCCACAATGCAAACCAGTTACAGCAGAAGATTGGGTGGGTAGCAGATATTACATTTTCTGCTTTATAAAAGCCTACAGCAGGTATAGATTCCAGGGGGAAAATTTACTAAGCGTCTGGTTCTAAACCCCGGCGGATTGGTGGTGGTTTGGTGGTGATTTGATGGCGGAATCTAAACGCCGGGGTTTAGTGGCGGTTTGACGGCGGTTTCTAAATGACGGCCCTGTTCTATCTTATTCTAAAAAATTTTTGACGGCGGTTTTGCAGCGGTTTTGGCCTTAGTAAATCTGCGGATAGCAAAACCGCCGCCAAACCACCAGGGTTTAGAACCCGCTGCCTAGTAAATTTTGTCCCGGGTGTCAAAAGTCAATGTACCAGTGTACCATGAATATTTAAAATATTTTACCTTACTAACCAATAATATGGTTGTGACAAAGGGGACTTTTGCATTCTCAAAACATTGATCTAATAAGGAAATATATATTCTACCGATCACTCTATCTATAATAGCCTGCAAGCTGCAGGCACTAGCACTACTTTAAATTGAAAGTGGCACCAATTTAAAGGGCAAAAAAAGACTGGTTATTTAAGCCCTAAAAGTACAAGCGATAAATAATTATACAAAATGTTACCATATTTGATTTGCTAAAGTCTAAATTCTCAACTCTTGAATAAGGCTACCAAAGTGGCCAGTAATATGTATGTAGAAAAAGAAAAACAAATTGTATAAATTAATATTTTTCTGTGGTTTCTGTTACTGTAAACAAGTAATTGTTGGAATAGCAGCATATTCTTGCATGGAAAAAAACATCTCTCTGGCACTTGGATAGATGCATAGACCATGAATAGTGGTCTAGAATGGCATATATTAATAAAGCTGTGAGTAGACAGCACCTTACTCTTTTCAAGGGAGAGCTAAATTTAAAATGAGTCTTTCCAGTAAGTTCTCAGTGTATGCCTCCAAAGCCTTTCACTCACTACTGGTGTGAGCTGTACACTGCAATCAAATGACAAGATGTAAAAATTCATTCCTTTATTAATCACAACAGCATCAAACTAATGTCAAGGATAAGCTAATTTAAAACCCAAATGTTGTTTCACAAATTGCTCAAAGTGATGTTTAAAAACAAAAATAATATGAAAATAGAGAAAGCAGAAGAATACATATACTGAGAACCAATGCTCCTTACATATTAACTTGCAAGAGTAGATCTCTAATCCTAGCGATACAAACCATACCACTCATGTGCAATCCTGAAAACCCAGAGCTATTCAATTGGCCGCACTGTAAACCAGTGACTAGATAATATCTGCTTGCACCCTCCTGATGTGCGAGCAGAAACTGACTACACTAGTGCAGCAATACTAGTTGAGTGCTTACCTTGTGCCCTAACAGCACCGCGTCCAGCACTTAAGACGGAGAATGCCATTTATCACAACTAAACACCTGGCATTAGGCGCCGTAAACTGCATCTTCCGACTTAAGCGCAGGGCACGATGCTGACAAATGAATAGCTCTGGGCAGTCATTCCCTGCACTATTCAACATCACATTTAATTTAATTGCCTACAACATGACTAAATCATTCAAAATGCAACATATTGTAGCCATTCGAGATCCCAATTCTATTACTCTTTAGACAAAAATCTGACATTTCCCAGGTGTTTCAAAACTATTATCAGCACTTTCACCAAACCTCATCATCAGACAATATTCTCCTGACAAAACTTTTAGATGTAGCTAAAATCTCTTGTCTTACTTCAGCACAGATATATTTCCTAGAAACCAAGATAGCCCAGGTTATAGCATCCCTTCACTCCAATAAATCTCCAAGGCCCGATGTATATGCTGCAGAGCACAACTTCTGAGGCATGATATTGTAACCACCCTAAGAACTCTTTCACTGCACCCAGAGAGATGCGCCCTCATTTCCTAGCTTCTTACAGCCTAATTATCTTACTTAATGTAGATTTTTAAATTGATGACCAAGTTCATGGCTGATAGACTTCAGGCTTTTCTATCTAATTCAGCGGCGCAACAGGACTGAAGTGCGCCCTGTTCTGAGCCCCCCACCCTGAGCGCATATCATCATGACATCATGCAGATGGGGCGGGGGCGACAGCTCCAGAAAGTGCAGTACTGTTTGGAACGTCCTGAGGATGCTCTGAGCTTCTGTACAGACTGCAGGGTGCCTGCCTGTAACGTCCAAAGGACACTCCGGGCTGCACTGTGGCAACGATACTGGCTGCATGGTGCCATTCCAGGCACCCTGCTAACCTAAAGCAAGAGCTGTGGGGCAGTAATGGTACCGCCCCAAGAGGCCTGCACTTTGTGCAGCGGCACACTTTGCACACCCCTAGTTATGACCTTGATCTGCGTTTCTAATGGACTATCAACTAGAATTTGTCAGAAGGAGGCATTCTGTTAAGAGCATTTGTACTGCTATGGTGGCTGGGCTGCGACCAACCTCTGTCCTGACTCCTGTAGCATACTACTCAGCCTTGATGCTACCAAGGCCTTTCATATGATCTCTTGGCCTTATCTATATGAAATTCTGGCTACAAAGGGGGTTTGGTCCCAGCTTCTTTGCCCTCATTAAATTGTTTTATACCCTCCCCTTTATGTCCTTGTTAATTAATGGTAATATTTGGTGATAAGGTTACAATGTCTCATACCATTTTTTGTGCACGATGACCTTTTGTATTACTCTTGGACTTCTGAAGCAAATTTAGGAATTTGGATTGATCTCGGGTTTTCTGTCAAATTTGAAAAATCCACCACTCTATTAGAGATATTCTAATTGTCTGAGTTAAAAAAGCGATCAGATACTTGGGAATACAACTTGCAAAAACCTTAATAATCTGTACGCATACAATATGACTACCATTTTAAGTGGAATCACCAGAGATATTGAGTGGTGGAGAAAACTGCGACTTTCCTACTTAGAAAAAGCCAATTTGGTAAAGATGATTATATTCCATAGAGTGCCTTACCACCTTCACATTTATTGTCCTGGAGGAACAATCTACAAATAGATAAGGTGATACGCACCTTCTTTTGGAAAGGTAAGAGATCCCAGACAAGTCTAGTGAAACTCCAACAACATAAATCTTATTGGTGGCTCATCTCTGCTACTTGAGGGATTGGCTCCATGGCTCTAATACCTATACCAACACACTACCAAGAACCTCTGCCATAAATCCTTACATATCTGTCTTCCCTTACTACACAACCCGAATTTCCAACATGGGGAAGCAGGCTGACTTTCACTATATGGTCCATACAGTAAAAAAAAAAAAAAAGGAGTAAAAGAATAAGCCAAGTATCACTGGATAAAAAACTGCAATACTTGATAAACCTTAAAAGTAAAGTATAAAATAAAAATAATAAAAAAGTCGATCAAAAATGTTGCGTACTACGCATTTCATGGCATCAAGACCCTTCTTCAGGCATCGGAAAGGATAGATCAAGAACTTTATAAAGAATGATAAGTTCTGATGTATAAAACTGAGGCTTGAAATAAATGTATTCTAGAGACATCCGCTCATGTTAAAATCGAGAGCTACCACTTAGTAAAATTAAAAATAACATGAAAATAACAGACAGAAATTACACATACAAGGGGAAGAAGTGATTAGTATCACATGTGTTCACTAGGCATGACTAAGATGTCTGGTACAAATTGACTTTTAAGAGCAAGTGCCTTAATCCTTGCTAATGAGATAAAAGTGTAGGCAGTAGATGCCAGCACACACAAGATGCTATTTCAATGTACTGACTTCTAATAGTTAGTAATAGTATTAAAACTTAGTTTTTAATACTAGTGGTTACTATTTAAACCTTCTAAAAATAAGGACCAAATGTAACCTGAATTACATCCAGACTTCCAATTGCTCCGTATGGACATACAGTAAGTAGATCATATATTTTAGCTATTTTTAACTATCTGCTATTTCGTCTTACCCATTTATTTCCACAACTTTAAAGCAGAAAATAAAACCACAATGCCATATATTTTAATACACATCTTACGGCATGGTTGATGACTATTACGTGGCGTGCTCAATTCTCAGAACACTGCACTATCAAATCAAGCTGTTCCTGTGGTAAACAATCTTTAACCTTTGTTTTTCACAAATTCAGGTTACGTAGCACCTTACAAACTGCTCTTGGTGTAACAGATCATTGAAAAAAATCAACAGCAAAGATGTACAAGAAATAACCAAATTTAAAAATAAAATAAAACACACTCTTGTTTCAAACGCCCACATGCCTGCACGATAATGCAGAGATATTGCAGATTCATAGCCATAGCTGTCTCCAACACACATCAGTGCTTCAAAGTTCTGTTTATATTCCTAATTACATATTTAAAAAACAAAACAAAAACGCAACCAATTCTGTTAGACATGCCACTGACCATAGGTCAATCCCCTGCTGCATTGGTCTTTAAATACATCATTGCCTGTGTTGTCATGTTAATCAGAACAATCACATGACTGTATTATATTTGTGAGTCTTGTTGCCTAGTAACACACTGCAGTAAATTATAAATATAAAACATTTTCAATGATATAATGGTTAGCATTTTACTGCCTCAAAGGTCGTTAGGTCGCTTCCCACTACGGCCCTAGCTGTGTGGCGTTTGTATATTCTCATGTTTGTGCGGGTTTCCTCCAGGTACTCCACTTTGCTCAAACAATCCAAACATGTAGGTTAATTGGCTCCCAAAAAACAAATTTAATCCTAGGGTGCATACACACAGGACGATGTCGGCACGATTTGGCCAAATCGGAACTACAAATTGGGCACACTGTGCAGCGTGTATGCCCGATTTGCGTGCTCCCACGGTCGCATTCAATATCGTGTGATTGGCCGTGCTGCACAGTCAATCACACGATATTGATATTGCATGTGAGGCTGTACATATTAATGAAGGACAGAACAGTGATTGTTCCGTCGTCCATTAAATCTTTTAAGTGTGTAATCATGCGAAGTCCAAGGTGGAGGCACATCGCCCTAAACATCGGCACAATTGCCGGTCGTTTAGGTGTGTACTCAGCCTTAGTGTTTAAGTATGTGCGTGTACAATTGGTAGGGAATACAGATTGTAAACTCAATTGGGGCAAGGACTGATCTGAATTACAGATTTTGTGACAAAACTGCAACATTAGACCAATGCTGAGCCAAGCTAACACTTCAGTAATATGATGTATACGTTAACTGTTTAGTAAATCTTTATTCTTTTATTGCTATAGATGTAACCACATAGAATCTTCCTTCCTTGCGCGTTAAACAGCCCTTCTAGTTGCGCCATGCCATGACGTAACTCGGGTGTCTCTGCATGCAAAATGCTACGTTACAGTGTCACAGCCGCTGACACTGTAACGTAGGATTTCACGTAGAGATACACATGGAGATGAACACAGAATATAGGTATGCCACATATCATTTTAACAGCAGAAGCTGTTTGGATGTCCTATTCACATCACTTTGTGAATAAGATGCATTTGAATGTAAAAAGTCACGCAAAAAGTTGCACGGCGCTCACATGTTGTTTAACGTGAGGTAAGATTTATTTATTTATTACCAGTTATTTATATAGCACACACATATATTCCGCAGCGCTTTACAGAGAATATCTTACCATTCACATCTATCCCTGCCCCAGTGGAGTTTACAATCTATATTCCCTACCACATGCTCGCAAACACACATACTATGTTCAATTTTGTGGGGAGCCAATTAACCTACCAGTATAATTTTGGAGTGTGGGAGGAAACCAGAGTACCCGGGGGAAACCTGCGCAAGCACAGGGAGAATATACAAACTCCACACAGTATGTGGACACATCTGTAGGTTTGTGTATGCTACACTGTGACCCAGTGATTTTATTTTCATCTACCGGACCATATAGAGAATCACGCATGCAGCTTAGTTAAGGGCAGTGAATGAGTGTGCGTATGGAACTGGCAGTAAAGGATGGGGTTGTTTTTTTGCAAATGGATAGTTTCAATGGGTGAGTATATATGTGCATGTAATGTACATAAGAGTGTGTTGAGTCTATGATTAATGAGTTTTGGGTGTATGAATCTGTAATAGGTGAGTGAGGATTATGATGAGCAGGAGACTAGTGGTGTCTGGTAAAGTATCACATTTTGAAGTACGTACTGTATATTATAAGCATGAGCTTGTATAGATGTTCTCTAAAGGACATGGAAGTAGGTAGCCTATCCTTCCTTTGATTTGGCAACGTGAAGAAAAAGCCCATCATTTGCAAACAGTATGGGTTAATTACATAGATCAGTGGTTCCCATACTGTGTGCTGTGGTACCTTGGGACACTTGCAGGGGTGCCTCAGGTTGGCGGGCCAGCACCAAACTAAATTATCTATGGTCAATGTAATGTAAATATGTGAACAAGCAGAAGCGCAAACATGTCCACCACCACATAACTGAACCTAAGGATGACAGGTTAACACAATTTACTTCACTTACTAGATTTTTTTCTGAATATCTCAACAACAAACAAAGTTAGGGGTGCCGTGAAAACAATGCTGATACTCTAGGGCGCCCTGATTCAAAAAAGTTTGAGAACCACTGACCTAGATTAAAAAGACATGTTGGATATTGGATACTGCAAAAATAATAATAAGGTCTGCATCTCCTCATGAACAATACTGTTCTCCGGAATAATTGCAATATCATGTGGAATGACAGCAAAATAATGAATGATTATACTGTTTTGGATGTTTGAGTGCTAGTAGCAGGAAAGGGATAAGATGGGGCAGGGAATGGAATTCTATTCTGGCAGGCTGTTGTGACTGCCTGTTGCCCACCACTAGTCAGGAGCATACACATCCCTCAGGAAGGTGTTTAATGACTGTAATTTTTGCTTACCAACAAGAGTTAACTATTAATACAGCCTATGAATTACAAACTAAATAATGTCTCCAGCAGTTGAAGCTGTTACCACCTAAAATATATATTTTACTAAGTGCCCCCTCTCCCTACATAATGACACATTACCTCTTACAGGTAAGGTCAATTACAAAGGGAGTCAGCCAGAATATGAGCTGACCAACCAATCACAGGATGCAATCAAAAGATTGTGGCGCACACCACTGCCCCTGCTGCTGCCCTTTAAAGCTGGTTAACGAAGTACAAATTTCTGGTTCTGTTATACAATAATAGTGGAGACCTGAAAAAAAGTCTGCATTTAGCACCCCATAAAGCTCCAAATAGGGGGAGAGGTAACTCAGGATAATGTTTCCTAGGTGTTAATCATACTTACCTACTTTTGATAAAGCATTTCAGGGAGATTGTGAAAATAACACCTATGAGCGCGGCGATAATGTGGACGTGTACTGCTACATCTGAGAGTTGTCATAATACTGACTTACATCCACATGTAAATGAGCCCCAAAGCCGTTAGTAAGATCTATTTGTTGATGAAAACACACTGATATTTTCCAGAAAATGCATTTAGCCATAGGGATCATTGTGCCTTATAACCAATGCAGGGACATTATACTAATGATCCAATTTGAATGTATATATCTTTGTTTTTGTTTTTTTAATATAACAGCTTCATAATGGGGGTACGGTGGAATCAGGGAGATCGCTAGACTCTTCAGGGAGATTGCTACTATTTCAGGGAGTCTCCCTGACAATGAGGGAGAGTTGGCAAGTAAGGTGTTACTGTAGCTATAAGCAAGACTAGGTTCCTGGTCTAATCTATGAAATTCCCAGAATAACATATCACCAGGTACCTTGTACAATATTAGAGATTTTATAGGTCATGCACATTTAGAACTTAGTGACAGGGAACTTGCACATAGCAATACAAGTCACTGAGGTATTCCAAAACTGTTGTGGTATTTACAGACATCCCAAACATGCAAGAGACACAGGAAGATATGAAATATGAGCAAACTGGTGGGACGGTTTTATCAGCTTCTATGTACACTATGTGTGCGTATATATATATATATATATATATATATATATATATATATACACACACACACATATACACACACCAGTGTGATGTATGACATTCTTATGCCTCCCTAAAATGCCAAAAGAAACAGGACCTCTTGTAGTGTCTTGTACAAGTTTTTGTGTAGTTCACAGATTTACGAGTACACTGAGTAAAAACAACATGTGCTTCTCTACTCTATAGTTCCTACCTTTACACGTATACATGTGTGTGTGTTTACTTGATTTGGTCTTTATCATTTTCCATTTCAACTAAATAAAAACAGAAAGATAACAAAAGTAACATCTCCAGAATCGTTTCTCTGCATTTGCACATAGAGAAAACAAAATATCTGCAATTGTTCCCTACATGAGGAAGTTCATATTGATTTGTACTTTAAATGTAAATAAACTGAAGTGATACACTGTATTAAAGTAAATAAATGGTTCAAAATTGTAATTGTCACAGCATAACAGATTATTATTTGAACACTGCCTGAGCTTGTTACTATTCTCATCCTCAAAATGCATTTATTTATTTGAAGAGCACAACTACCAGTGAGTTGTCACTTCAGTGATCCCAATTCTTTCAGTGTGTCAAGAAATTAAAATCTTGCCTTTTTGGTTCTAAAGTCTTTTCAATTGAGTCCTAATTTTAGTTTTACTTTATTAACATAAGTAGTACCACATATGCATATGGTATGATTTCAGCTCTGTCCTCTTCCCAAACCCCCCACCCTACTTTGCACATTAGTTGGAGGACACCTTATTGTATGTCGTCTAGTATGTGATGTGTGATCAAATAAAGTGCACTCTCATTGGTCCCATTAATGCCATGTCTGTGTTTCGCAAACCAAACCTCACGGAAGAGCTTGCAGGTATCCTTCATGAAACCTATGTGAGTCAATCAAAATGATGCATTTGATTAACTTACTTGTGACTTAAGCAATGCCATGGTTACACAGTGATTTTCTGATCTTTTAAAATTCATTCCATATTTTCTATATGCATTGATGTCATGTTTTTAAATAAATTAATAAATATAAATGATTACGTATGTCATTGATTTAAAAGTAGTTTTTAAATATCCATTTATTTGATATAGTAAGAATGTGTACTGTCCTGTTTTTTATGTGTTTATAAGTAAACTGGTAAAGATATTGTATGGTTTTAGTTTTGAACTGGTAGGTTCTGCTTTTAGTTTTATTTCAGTGGCTAGCAATTGGGTTATTTGTCATCTTTGTTCTGAGGAAGTATAATGTTATTTCTGTATTTTGAAATTTTGGGACACAAGTGAGTGATAATCTGTTCTTAATCTGTCAGTAACACAAAAATGACAAATGGTATTTCCCATTCATTGGCAGAGGACCATCTGTGTACTCTCAATTGATTTTCTTTTGCCTAGTAGTTAATACTGCATTTTATTAAATGTGACACGTTTCAATGCTGGCACTGATTTGTCTCTAGTGCAAAGAATTATACATGAATTCTGAGCATCCAGAACCTCAATCCCCTTCTACCTCCTTTGTAGCCCACACCATCCATCTCTTCTCTACTATCCACCTTCTTGTTGCTGTTAGTGACCTGCCTCCAAGTTTATTGATGCATTTGCTGAAATCATACAATATACTCTTATTATAGATTATTTCAGAATTCATTTTCTCAACCCTGCAGCCTTCGCTACCTTGACACTTCCCTCTCTTACATCTCCCTTGGTATCTCCCAGTAGACCCTATTGGCCGATCAATTGATTGGCCAAAATATTGTGTGCTCGTTGGCCATTGTGTACCAGCGATATATCTGTGAACAACGTTGTTTGCAGACATATTGCGTCGGCTGGGCTGCACAGCCAATGGCAGATATATCTGCACATCATGCTGAGTGTACGGGCGATCTGCTGACCGCCTGTACACTTGCAGAGGAGGCAGCGTGGAGGGGGGGCAGCGTGACCCCAGGCAAGCTGGTCCAGCGACCAGATAATGGTTGTTCAGTGTGTCCAGTATGAACAAACACCATCTACAGATATATCTGTTACGTGTGTACCCTAGCTTAAGGGATGGGAGAGGAATGCTGCTTTACTGAACACATTGCTCCCTTAGAAGCATCATCACCATGATACAGTGGGAACCAGGCAAGACAGTCTAGAAACAGCGCTCCCTTTGTTACTATACAGCACTGTAAATGAAAATGGCAAAGCAAAGGCAGAACTACAAGACTATTACTGAAAATATGCAACTCTGTGAAATAGCCTCTTCTGTTGTGAAACTTGATAAGCATTGACAGCAATAATATGAAGATTTATGGAAATTAGTTTCTTTAAATGACACTAAAAACCTCAAAGGGAGGACCAATATTAAACCTGCACATTATACATACTGTACATGGGCAAGTATCAGGGCCGGATTAAGGGGGGGGGGGGCAACAGGGGCGGTCGTCCCTGGGCCCCCACACACAGAGGGGCCCCCACTACCAGCGGTGCAGTCGGTGGCTTCACCCGCCGCTAGTGTCCCCGCCGCTAGTGTAGTGTAGACCACGCAGTAAGTGCGGCCACACTACACAGTGCCAAACACACAGCCGCCGGCAGCTGTGTGTTTGTTACAGCAGCCGATGAGAGTCACACAGACTCTCATTGGCTGCTGCTTCAACGGAGGGAGCCGGCTGGAGCTCACTTATGAGATCCGTCTTCCAGCTCCCCCTCAAGTGATGATGGGAGTGACGTCATGACGCTGTCTCTCCCATACTGCAGGAGAAGAGGAGCCGGAGCGGACAGCGGCGGTCGCGTCAGGAGCGGGGTTTCAGGTAAGTTGTGGGGGGTTTTTGTGTGTGTGTGGGTGTGTGTAAGGGGCACTGCATAGGGGGGGGCGCTTCATAGGGGCACTGGGGGCAATGCATAGGACAACTACTGGCGGCACTGAATAGGGGTGGGCTACTACTGGGGGCAGTGTATAGGGGGGGACTACTTCTGGGGGCAATGCATAAGGGGGGACTACTGGGGGCACTATATAAGGGGCACTACTGAGGGCACTGTATAGGGGGACCACTACTGGGGAGTTATATAATGGGCACTGCATAGGGGGGAGCACTATTGGGTCTGGGGCACTGCATAGGGGGACCACTACTGGGGCATTATATAAGGGGCACTGCATAGGAGGGGGGGACACTATGTCTGGGGGGCACTATATAAGGTGCATTAATGGGGGCACTGTATAGGGGGACTACTACTGCAGCACTATATAAGGGGCACTGCATAGGGGGGACCACTACTGGGTCCGGGGGCACTGCATAGGGGGACAACTTTATAGTACAGGTTAATAAACAATAGTAACAAGGTGGTAGTGAGTATAGGTTTTAAGGTTAGGCAAATAAAGTATTGATGCATGTTCAAGGTGATATTAACATACATCACAAATGGCATATTCATAAAAACACTGCAGCAGTCAGTTAAATTATTATATATGTCAGTTAAAGTGAAAGCATATTATTTAAAATTATGAATTGGGACTTATTTAATGAGGTGTGATTTAACAAAATCCAATTTAAAGCAGCAATTAAAAAAAAGGCAAATAATAAAAGAATTTTTTATTAAAATGTAGAAACAACTGTAGCTACAATCGTTTAATTGCTCAAATAACCAAACTATCCAAAATTGCTTATGTTTACTAGAAATTTAGAACACACCAAATTTCTATTTTACTTAGAGGAAATGCAGTCAAAGTGTAAATCATAATGTTGACACCATAATGTCAACATTGTTAAAATGTAGACGGCCAATACGTCTACATCCTCAGATTGTGAAATCCTGACATTTTCACAATGTCGACATTAGGGTTATTCTTAGGCACTAGGGGGTGTTTAAGATAGGATGCGGGAAGGAGGGGTGGTAGGTACTGGGGAGAGGGTTATGAGTAGGGATTAGGGTTAGGGAAAGAATACTTACTGGAACCGCAACTCCGCCAGAGGTCTACTGCTCCACACCTGACTTCTGGGATCCAGAAGACACTGCTGGAGACGTTGCTGCCGCCAGGAGTAGGTAAGTCACAGCTAGACCACCATGGATGATTTGTTGCCATTCTGTCATGTTGACATTTCAGCAGTGTCCACATGATGAATGTCTACATGGTGAACGTGTCGAAGTTTCGACCATAACATAACATGTCACAATTATAAATGCCCAGCTCAAGCGCAATAACGTAAACAACTTGCAATACTGTTAAAGGACACATATTAGAGAGAGTACTGGAAGGTATGGATACAAAAAAAAAAAAAAGTCAAAAGAACACTGTGCCCGTCCCTGTGTAATAAAGGTCTCATGCATTATTCAAATTAGCAGTTTGTGTGAACTCATGTCATTATTAAGAGCTAATGTGATGGAAGCTATAACTTCCTGCAAAGTGAAAGAGTCCAGAGTAGGTAATGAGCTTCCCAGGCTATCCGGACACCTAATGTGGACATGGAGAACTTATGTATGGCCTATAAAGCTGCTACATCTACCATAGAGGAACAAGATTGGTGCAGTGCTACAGGGGTCCTATAGCCTACAGGAGACCTGTACACTGTAGAACTGGCCCCGCCCCCACCCAGCAGTGACTGAATGAAAAGCAGCAGCTTGCCTTAAGTTGGGTACACATCAGACGATATGTCATCTGATCTGGTGGATCGGACAGACATATTGTATACATCGGAAAGTGTGTACCCACTTTGTCGGCCCTTGCGTGCTCCTGCGGGTTCGTTCTTCGCATCGACAGAGCTGTAGTACATGCTGCTCAATCTGCAATGTGATGTGCTCTATATTATTTGGCGACACTGTGATATTATATAGTAGTTACTGATGCTCTCTCTTTCGTGTGGCAGTCACTGATGCTTTCTGTATTGTAAGGCACTGGATACAGTTTGGTTAAACACTAATGCACTCAGGGGGTGATTCAATTGCTTAGGCGGCGTCTATCTTTTAAGGCGCCTGATGGAGTAATTCAATTGTTGCTCCGACTGGGCATGATAGCCGCCAGCAACAGCTTTTCTGCTCGCACCCTCTAGGAAGGTGCGAGCAAAATTAAGCGATAAACCTGTGGTTAGGGCATCCTGACCATAGTAGGGGTGCACTAAACTGGACTTTAGACTGGTTTATCCATTTTAGACGGCTAAACCCAGTTAAATAGGGCGTGAAGATGGCGATAATTAAATGGCACCAGAACAATTGAACTGCAACACTGAGTGTCCATTAATTATCGCCGCCCATACAACAATTGAATCGCCCCCATAATGTTTGCAAATTGCATATCAAATTAATGAATGGATACGCCCAAAGGATAGGATGTCAAGATAGACATAACAACAGATAGTCCCAGTTTGCCCGTGAATGGGGTTATATAATAAAATTACAGTTCAATGTCAAAATAAACTCTTTGATGTAAATAACAAGAGACAGCCAATTATCTGGCAGTGCAGCTGGTTAGGCTTTGTTAGGCTGTATATTAACAATTAAGTGTCCTACTTTGCCCTTATCCAGGGCTCTGGCACAATGTTAAAGACCACTGTAAAGGGCTCCCAAGTGAATTGAGAAAAGCAGTCGATTAAATAACAGTGCAGCTGTTAAACTTCATTCTGTTAACATGGAGTAGGGATCCGCGATATTGACAATACTGAAAAGTTACCACACGCCAGTCTCCGAATAGCTGACGAATATGCAAATCCGGCTGTCTCAGAGCCTATGAATACCGGACTTGATAAACATGCCGCTAAGTGGCAACCTACTCTGTCTGAAATCTATTCCCAAGTACCAGATTTGCAGAATGTCTTTTAGAAGTTCATTAAATTACTCTTAATAAACACCACCTACTGCAAATGTGTTCTATTGTTTACAGATAAATTTCATCTTCAATTACACAGCTTTGTTTTTACTTTTTTTTTTTTATATAATAGCTGCTATTATTATATTGTGAGTTTTCATTGTGTGTAATAAATTGTCATTTTTATTCTCAATTGGGTAATCATCGCTGCCCTCCTTTTGGTGGTAAATATTATGAGATATTCTCATTCCTACCTTTTACCTATGTTGACTTTACGGGTTAAATTGTTTGTACTTGCTACAGGAGCAGACATTTTAATGAATCAATATGTAATATTATTATTAAATGTTAAAGCTGCATACACACATGATTTTTTGAACGATTATCGTTAAACTATATCGTTTAAAAAAATCGTTTACTTTCCGAGTCAAACGATGAACGAGTATCGTTCATGCGCGTTCACGTTTGTAGTTTGTAGTTCAGTCAGACTTGTCAACTGAACGATTTTCAGTAAGGGAATATGCAAAAATCGTTTGTAGTTCAAAAAAATCGTTCAATACACTTTAAAAAATCTGACAGATAATCTGACAGAAAATCGTTCATAAAATCGTTGGTAACAAAATCGTTTTGTGTGTATGCAGCTTTAGTGTTGTTTTATTCTGTAATATTTGTTTTATATTAACGCCAAATAGTGGCTTTTACTTTATATTTAATGTGCAATTCGTCTAGGAGAGAGCTACTCTTTATTGCATCTGATTAATAAAATTAACGAGAACCAATTTTTTTACTGTTTTACTGCTTTTGATTCACATAGGGTATCATGGAAACACATTATAAACTGAAGACATTTCCTAATTCTCAGTTTATAACACAAATAAGACCTACTGACATTTCTGCAAATATATTGACTGCTCAATACTAATTTTACATTATACTGTACTTCCTAACCAACAATACTACATTATAAAAAAATTTGAATACATTTACAAGTCACAAAATATCAAATGAATTGTGGTTAAAAGAATATTAAAAATGCAACTATATTGCACAAGAAAGAGCAAAATTACTATTTATACATTATAGGTCTATATTGCTGAAAGACTTTCCACATCTACAGTATAAATAGGTCATGGTGAGCTTAGAGCATGATGGCACGATGGTTAATGTTATGCAAATTACATCAACTGTTAATTCATTCACAGTAGACATGAGCCAAATTTACACAAAAGTATCATTTGTGCTTTGTACGCAGTTGTTATGCACCATTAACAGGAGTATAAAGAGATAACATGTATCTTTACACAGTTATGTGTTTTGCAATGAGATGTAAGACTTTTAAAAATATGAATTGGAATAAATGTTTTTTTAAAAACTATAAATAAGATTATCCTTTTTTAGATTTATTTATACAAATGCCTCAAGCTTATTCTATACATGATTATTGTACATGCAAGCACTTTATTTATTCATTGCAGACAGTAAAAATGTCACTACAGCTATGATATACAGATGATCACTGACATAATTACAGAAGATGTAACAGGGAAAGATTTGATGCTCATTGTATGTAGTAAGAAAATATAATAAATATTCTCAAACATACTGTAGGCAAAGTGACTGATTTGCCAGAAATTGGCAGTCGTAAAATGGTTCTTGATTTATGTTAAATCCAGGGAACAAAAAATAAATCTGTACATAGCAGTAGAATAGTACCAAGCAAAAGAAGAGGATTATATAACAAGGCAACAACCACAATCACATGACCATTACATTGCAGCCTGTCAGACATTCATTCTTCTACACTGTATGAGATGAGATGAGAAACCTCTTGATGTGCTCTGTCCTTGTCAGGGGCTAAATGGCCATTTAATTAAAAAAGAGAAAGTGCATGCAAAAAGAGTACTTCCAGCCATATATAGTGCAGTATACATCTCCAGTATGCAACTCTGCACTGACAGCATTTCCCTGGATTTACATCAAGCCATCATCATCATCGACATCAGTATGTATTTGCACCTGGCCTATAGCAAGTGCAAAATGCTATGCCTGCATGATCCAAATTTGTGTGGATGCTCTCTTAATGTAATGGACCTACATCACACTGCCCCTACCTTCCCCTAACCCACCTTTCCAGTTGTATGGAGTTTCAAGTGCACCTGCGTGTTCTCGCACAAGTTGCTCAGCTTCTTACTAGTTATTTGTAACTATTCAAAGTAGATCTGCAATTTGCAGCTATGTAAAACTGCATTATAGGCGTAACTGATATTCATGTGATGTAATTTTTTGTATTGACAGAATAGTTACTCAGCAAGAATCTTTTATCAGTTAAACAAACGTTACTACACATAAAATTATAAAACAAAAAATACTTTAAACCACTTCATATTAAAAACTAGAGAAATAAACACTGTACACCACCAATCCTTAAAAATGTCAGGTCAGTCATAGAGTTACCAAAAATAAATAGCTGAATGGATTGCAAAAAGAATTTTGGGAACAGTATGTCTGGTCACTGTTAAGGTGCCTACACACTTGGCGATTTTTTACACGATTTGCCCGATTCCGACGAATTGTGACGACAAATTGTGTAAAATATGCCCAAATCATGAGTTTCCACTCACGGTGCCGATGCGCGTACCTGCTGGTTGTACATCGCATCTACAGATCTGCCGTGCTGTACGTCAGATTTGCCACGATGCACTGGAATAGTTAGGAGCCACGATAGATCGTTTGTCACATTGGACAGTTTTTTAACACCAAATCGTGCCCACGACTGCCAGGAAGCTGCTGGGGAGAGTACAAGAAGAAATCGGACACATCGTCGGATCGTGAGCACATCGCCAAGTGTGTAGGCACCTTAACAGTACAATATTCTAGAAATCTACGAATAGCATTTGTATAGTGGCTATCATTCACCGACGTGAATAAGTGTCAAATACTGGCCTTAGGAGGGGCACGGTGTAAGCAGGGCACATTTTTGATTGTCATAGCTACCGTAGTAATTAACAACCAGTCATATGAGTCAACTTTTAAAAATTACTGGGAATGTTTTCGCTACCACAATAAGAGGGAAATTAAACGTTATTGCCACAATATTATTATTATCCTTTATTTATATGGTGCCACAAGAGTTCAGCAGTGCCTTACAAAGTACATAAACAAATGTGCACACAAGAAACAGTTATTAACAGTACAAACAATACAGGACAAATACATGATTTATAAACATTGCAGCATAACACTTAAATAAGCAGCATGTTGTCAGCAACCAAGTATTAGGTGCTGTTGTAAATTTAAGTATAAAGGAAGGAGAAGTACAAGGTAAGAGGGCCCTGCTCGTGAGAGCTTACATTATAAAGGGGAGGGGGTAGAGAAACAGGGTGACACAGATGGGCTGGATTGTAAGGAAGGAACATGGAGTAGTGGGTTAGGATGAGCGCTGGAAAGCTTTGAGGAAGAAGGGATCTTGAGAGTCCATTTGAAGATTAGGAACCAAGAAGCAAAGTTATCAGGGAATTATGAGCCAAGTCCAGGGGGACAAAGAAAGGCAGCTACTCGAAGAAGTTGAAAGAGGCGACTGATATGAGCATTGAATGGAAATAATGAAAGGGAGACTTTAGAATGTAAGAGTAGGTGGGAGTGACCAGACAATAGAAGTACCCCAACACTGTGGCAACCTCCAGTCCAGGGAGCTTGAAAGATTGTGAGGCCACCAAAGGAGATAGCTGCAGGAGAGTTGGTCAGATGGGTAAATCCAGGATTTGGTGATGGCTAGGAGATTCAAGAAGTTGGAGATGAAACCGTCATGGATGGGGGCCAGTTGATTATAGACAGAACTGGATTTCCAGAGGAGACAGACGAGAGGGACAGTGTTGGGAGGAGAGAAAAGGAGACTGTTAGGGTTGCTGTAGTGTGGGGTTGAGATTGAATTAGTGCAGGGGGATAAAAAGAGAGTGTGAGTATGTGGTGGGCTTCTGAATGTGGAAGGGTGACAGCAGGTGGTGGGCAAGGTGGAGGTTTAGTGTGGAATGGGTTAAGAAGAGGTGTAACGTGAAGAAAAGAGAGGGTGCAGTGCTTAGGAGTTATGGGAGATGCGTTGGAGAGTACTAGATGGGATGAAAGGAGACGGAGACAGAGAAGAGGAAGGAGGGAGAGGAGAAGGTGGAGACTATGGAGGGATGAAAGAGATGGGAACTGGTGGTAGAGGAAAGTATTACGTAGCTTCTGAGTGATGGGGGGAGCAGAAGAAAAGAAAGACAGTGTAGATGAGGGTATTGGGAGAGAAACAGCAGTAGTAGTGATGAGAGTGAGATACAAGAACAGTACAGTTAAGATGTTAAAAAAATCAGATAAATGGAAGAACAGAAAAGTACAGAGGGGGCGCTATACCAATACGAAAAGGAGTGAATATTTAATTAGAAAACCCTTAATTTGACCCTAAATGATTGCTGCTACCAATAGAGGAGCTGACCCACTTAACATACAGATACTGTATACAGAGCACAATTATGGAGTGCAAATCAACTAAAGGCTTAACTGAATAAGTAATACAAATAAATATAAAACTTAAATGAATTAGTAATAAAGATAATTTAATGGTACATCACTGGATCAGCACGAGAAAAAAGACCAATTAATTAGAAGCGATAAAAATAATACCCAGACAAAACAAAAAAGGCATTAATACATATTACATACAAACAGTTGAAATAAAAATCAGTTATAATAAAAATAATACATTAAAATAAAATGCAAACCACATAATAACAATTGTGTAGTTAAAATGAACCTGTATATCCCTAATACTTGGATTAGCACTAGTCAAGGCACTATTGCCAGTTTGTATCAGTTTTATGCAACACTGTTGACAGTTAGTGTAGGGCTCAGGTTCTCAAACTCGGTCCTCACGACCTCAAACAGTGCATGTTTTGCAGGTCTCCTCACAGAATCGCAAGTTAAATAATTAGCTCCACCTGTGGATCTTTTAAAATGTGTCAGTGAGTAATGACTACACCTGTGCACTTGCTGGGTGACCTGGAAAATGTGACCTGTGTGGGGT
Organism: Taudactylus pleione; assembly: GCA_031769625.1. Lineage (NCBI taxonomy): Eukaryota > Metazoa > Chordata > Amphibia > Anura > Myobatrachidae > Taudactylus > Taudactylus pleione. The sequence continues at coordinate 24,312,331 of JAUIMM010000040.1, read as the reverse complement.
CCTGAGGACTGAGTTTGAGAACCACTGTTGTAGGGGAATTAGCCCTCCAGTTACGTGCTTAATACTCCCAATCATCTAGGGAACTGATTGAATTTTCACTGTGTATACTAATATTCAGTCACAGAGGGATTATTTGTATATAAAACAGGTATCAGTCCAATAGCACATGCTGTAGAACAGTGGTAGCCAACCATGGTCCTCAAGAGCTACCAACAGTGCATGTTTTGTAGGTCTCCTTACAGAATCACAAGTGATATAATTAGCTCCACCTGTGGATCTTTTCAAATGTGTTAGTTAGTAATAACCTCTGCACCTGCTAGGTGGTTTGGAAAACGTGTACTGTTGGTAGCTCACGAGGACAGAGGTTGGCTACCCCTGCTGTAGAACTCTCTGGTTGAATAACAGTTTAAATTGTGTAGGAAAAATGAGAGAAAAAGTCCTCAGAAATAACCACCACTAGATAGGTTTTTCTTCTCTATGTAGGAATCACCAGTAAATAAAAAGGTTGGCAGCTTCCATATATGATTTGAATTAATTTAATTAAATTTGGTACAATAGTCACCGGAGATGTAGTTAGATCTCAAAATTTTAGAACAATCACAGACTGTAACGGGTGGAAGAATCCACCACTAATGAGCTTGTGCGGTACCTTACTGTTCTGGTTTGGGAAGCTCCAAGTCGTCAGGTCCTACGGGGTCAATCCGTTGAAAGTGCACTCGCAACCACGACTATGCTCTTGTTGGAGCTTGCTGGTGTGTCCGAATAGAGATCTCTAGAGTATGAGCCAGTAAAGGCGATATCCTGTGGTGTATAGCTGATTTTCTCAAAAAGGTTCAGGGACTCAGCTGGAATATCCTGTAACATCACACTGCGACCAAACGTGGTGTGCAGTGTATAAATCTCAATCCTCAGAGGGTTCAGCTGTGCAGCATAAAACAAACACAAACAATATGCTGCACAGCTGAACCCTCTGAGGATTGAGATTTATACACTGCACACCACGTTTGGTTGCAGTCTGATGTTACAAAATCAGTATATTCAAACAGCAATGGTATTTCTATGTCAGATGACTGGTGCCAACAGATTACCTATAAAATCAGTATATTCAAACAGCAATTCCATTCCTGAACAGCACTTCATTAAGTTATTCTCATACCCCATTGAGGTATGCAAAAAAAATAGCAATGCTGAAAGTTCCATATGTGGCTGCGGATATAGTTACAATACTGACAGTTGGGATGCCGGCATTTAAAATGCTGGAGCTGGAATCCAGACACCCGTCAGAATCCCGGCACTGGCATCCCAACGTTAAATAGTGGGGTTGGAGGGAGGGTTAGACACTGGCGGGGTTATGTTTAGGCTGTGGAGGGGGGAGGTTAGATTTAGGCGCTGGGGGGATTAGGTTTAGGCAGCGGGGAGGGAGGGTTAGAATACCTACCAACAGGTGTCGGTATCCTAACCCTGTCGGGATGCCGGCATCAGCATCCTAACAGTCGCCATCCCGAGCGCAGGCATCCCGTACCCAACCCATGTGGCAGATATACCCGCAGCTAAACATCGCTGTCATGTTTGGACGTACAACCCAGCGGCAGAACCCGCAGAATTGAATCAGCACCTAAGACTGAAACGCAGACTGCTACAATACATATATCGAGCTGAAATTTAAGAAGTAGGCCATCACATCCCTGGATAGGAATCACCCATGAAATTGGCACTGTTCAGACTAATTTTATATTTGATTTCTCCAGCCGAAAAAAGGTAATCGGGGTATCTCTATATGTTAATTTTATCAGTAAAACTATGTTCTCACTATTTATAGAAGAGGAAAATTTTTTTTTTTTTTTAAAGTTTTCCTATGCCTTGTTATGTTCAAAACTAATACATATATTCAAGACAGTCTAATGCTGGGTACACACTTGTCCATATGTTGTTCATTTGATCGACGATATATCACAAATGCATCGGTGGATGTGTACACCCAATATGTCTGTGAACGACTTTGCTCGCAGACAGGCCAGGTCTGCCCTGCAGCAGAGCCGATGCTGATATATATGCATAAGTGCACGGACGACCCATAGACCGCCCATACACTGGCTGCAGGGTCCGCTGACACTGACATCTCAACTGGTCGGGCACATTTAAATGCCTGCCCAGCTGTGATGTCAGGTCAGGTCTATTGAGCGGACGATTGGTGTATAGCTTACCAACTGGCCACTCGGATGGCGGATCAGCCTGCTGAGCAATCCATCGTGTAGGTGCCGTCGTTCCTAATTTTAGAGCGGCCTCCTGGCCGCTCGCATAGCTGTGGGTGACCACCCACAGCTATAGCGAGCGGCCAAAAAGATGGTCGCGATGGTCAAGACCATCGCGACCATCGGGCTTGCGATGAGACCCTTGTGGTAGGGTCTCGTCTGCCGCAAGCCCTGGAGTGCTTTCGGCTCTATCAGAGCCGAGAGCACACCCACTGACATCACTTGTGATGTCAGTGGGGCCGGCCCCAGACGGTAGGCGTTCCCATGGGAACGCCTCCGTCTGGGCAGCAATGCCCCCGGCACGCCCACCAAAGGAGGCGTGCTGTCACTCACCATCGACAGCATGCTCCCTTTGTAGCGAGACCCATAGTGACGGCTTGGCCGTCGCTATCCGGGTCTCGCACATGCGCACGACGGAGCCGGTCCCTCGTACACATGCGCACTGGGCCAACATCGACCCACTTGTGAGCGCTCAGCCCTCGCGAGCGGGTCTGAATTTGGTCCAGAGAGTAGTGGCGATTGGATTTGGCAGCAAGGAGGTCATTGCATACTTTAGTGAGGACAGTTTCAGTAGAGTGGAGAGTACAAACGCCACACTGAAATGAGTCGAGTAGGGATTGAGAGGAAAGGAAGGCAGTGAGGTGGTTGTAGACAATATGCTCAAGGAGTTTGGAGGCGAAGGGGAGGAGAGAGATGGGGCAGTAGCTAGAGAGAATGTGAGGATCAAGGGTGGGTTTTCTAAGAATGGGGGAGACAAGGGCATGCTTGAATGTGGAGGGAACAGTGCATGCTGAGAGAGAGATTGAAAAGATGAGCAAGACGGGAACAAGCTGCAGGAGAGAGGGACAAAGAAGTCTATGTTGGTAAAGTGGAAAAGGCGGATGCGGAGAGGCAGGGTGTGAAAATATGGGATGGGGTGCTAAGAGTCTGTGGGATGTGATGTCCTGATGTATTGTTTCAATTTTAGATGTGAAGTGAGTGGCATAGTCAAGGGTGGGCAGGAGGGAGTTGATAGTGGCAAAGACACAATGGGGGTTGGAGGACTGGGAGGAGATAAGGGTCTTGAAATAAGACTGTTTAGAAAAAGAAAGAGCAGCACTGTAGGTTGAGAGCATAAATTTGAAATGGAGGAAGTCAGCAATGGAGCGCGCTTTCCTCCACAGATGCTCTGCGATACGTGAACATTTTTTAAGGTATCTGGTGCATTTGGAAGCCATGGTTGAGGTTTGAATCTGCAAGGGTGAGTAGTGACTGCTGTAGCAACAGAGTCGATGGCAAAATATACCAACTCCACACAGTTAAGAAGCCATGATGGGAGAAGTCAAAGCCAGGTCCTCAGTGCTGTGAGGCAGTTATGCTAACCATTACATCATACGTGCTGCCCCCATTGGTTTTCTTTTTAATACCATTTTCACACTAGTACAATGCATGAAATCAAAATAGAAATTTGTGTTTAAGACCGCTGCATTTTTCAGAATGCTGCCTGCTCTATTCATGTGTATTTACTGAAAGCCTCCCTCCAATAACCTCCCAAATTTACTCTAAGGAAAACTGCGATCATCAACCGCAAGTCAAACACATTTGTGATTATTTTGATATTTGTTTTTTTAACGAGAGCCAAATGCCAGTGAGAAATAAATAAATAAATAAATTGTGACGAAAGCTATCATGGACAATATGGAGAACATTGTCATGCTTCAAAAAAACATTTTACAATACATAGACTTATGTATTAAAAATAGCGACACTGCCATGATTATTAACAGCCAGTATCGTCTATGTACTATAGATAACACACAGGGCCAGTGGTAGCGATAACAGCTGTCCCTGCGAGTTACATCCCGGCCCATTGGAGGAGTCTTTCCTTCATCGAAAGACTCCTCCTGAGAACCTGACAATGCACATGCGCACAGTGGGACTGATTCAGAGCCGCTCGTAAGCGGCCGCTCGTTCGCTCCGAGCGATGTTTGCCCAACTGCGCATGTGTACGGATCGTTATACGCATGCGCGAACCAGTCAGTGCGGCCGAAAATCGTTTGTTCGCTAAACAGCGAATGCCTGCTATTTTGAGTGACAGGAGGAGGCATATGTGGGTGGTAACAGGGGAAGGTGCTTGAAAACGGTGAGTGGAGATCCGAACGCAGGCGTGCTTAAAGGTCAAAACGGGCATTTTATGGGTGTGCATAATTAATACAGCAGCGTCATTGACCACGTCACTGGGTTATTTTATAGCCAGAACTGCTCGCAAGATTGTGGTAGCAAAAACCAACCACAAGAATAGCGAGCAGTTCATACGCTGGTCGATGTACTCGATTAATCTAATAAATAGCGGACATGACGTAGGATGCGTGCGGCCAGGGGGCGTATTTTTCCAAAAAACGACGGCAAGTTTTGTTAGCTCGTTCAGACCTAGAGACGTGAACAGACCGCAGAGAGCGAACGGTTCATTTGAATAGCCACCCCTATTTTCTGGACGAGCGAGCGCTAATTGCGTCCGGCTCTGAATCAGACCCAGTGTCCGCTTCAGGAGCCAGACAGAGACTGCTGGAGAGGGTTTGTAAGATCATTCTCCTGCGAGAATGCCTCCATAGGCATAAAGCAGTTTACGCCACGAAAGGGGCCAAAATCTATAGGTCCATAGGGAACAGCCTGTAATTCCCCATTGACAATAATGGGGACTGTGATCTGCAGCAGTAGTTAGCCTTTTGCAGGATATTTTTGTGATTTCTCCTACATTTGGCTATTAGTACATAGGAGATATACATAAAATAATGCAGAAACTGCAGTTTCTACATCATTTTCTGAAAAAAAAAACAAAAAAATTAGGTAATAAGATTATTCGTTATTATTAAACAAACATAAATAAAATTTGTCAAGACTTTATCCATTTCTTGTAAGGACAAAAAATTGCTAAGATTATAAAGGAAATATTACAAAGGCAAAGCTAAATCAAACAGTTGTCCCTTAATCATACATTTCCAGCTTGAAGCATCTGAGTGCTTTATGAACTCACCGCTGTAGTCCTACGTCTAGGGACTTATGACTGTGTGCGGTGGTGGCAGAGGATATGCACGGATCGGTGCTCTTTACAGAATGCTGCTCGGTAGGTAAAGCTCAAGCGGGACAACACGGTTTCTGCTCCCGGAGTGATCACAATGTTGTCGGAATCCTGTGGTACCTGGACTTGTCACAGCTACAGGAGCTGGATAATCCTCAGTATCACAGTGTTCTCTAATGTTGAGCAGGAATAGTTGAAATCCAATGAAGTACAAATGTATAGCTTGCTGTAAACGGTGAAAATAACTCTGAAAGGTCAACATATGAAAATAAATGTTAACGGAGACAGGAGCATCGAAGTGTTTAGGTCTACTAAGTGTTCTACCATAGAGAACTTTTTCAAGAATCTTGAGAAAGTTCTCTAAAGTAGAACGAAATGCATTGATGCTCCTTACATTTATTTTCATATGTGGACCTTTCAGAGCAGTTGTTTATTAAGTAGGAACTACAGTTTTTTTTAACTTGTGTCACTGCTTTCACTTACCTAACACTTCTCTTCTATCTTTCATTTGTGTGGTGCCCTGGGTGGTTTGGGTGGGCTGATTTGGGGGCATCCCACGTCCCAGACATGAACCTCTATAATGTTAGTGACTTACCCAATGAGGTTACCTTGACGTTGGTTGGTAAGCTCTGTCGAAGCAAAATTAGTGGCTGAGACGGAATCAGCGTAAAAATTAGCATGCGCGACGCCATCTTGCGAATGGCAGCTAGACTCCATTTTAGAAACAAAAATCTGCAAGATGCCATTTTGCGATTGACTGCCCAGCGCCATTTTAGCTAAACTCACACTTAAGTACATATGGCGATGCTACTATTAGCATCATGCAATCGCATATTTTACCATACCTCATACGCACATTAATACACACAGTTGTGCTGTTAATACAGTCAGGTCCATAAATATTGGGACATTGACAGAATTGTCATATTTTGGCCTCTATTCACCACCACAATGGCTTTGAAATGAAACAAACAAGATGTGCTTTAACTGCAGACTTTCAGATTTAATTTGAGGGTAATTACATCCAAATCAGGTCAACGGTGTAGGAATTACAACGGTTTCTATATGTGCCTCCCACTTTTTAAGGGGCCAAAAGTAATGGGACAAACTAAATGATCCTAAATCTAACTTTCACTTTTTAATACTTTGTTGCAAATCCTTTGCAGGCAATTACAGCCTGAAGTCTGGAACGCATAGACCTCACCAGACGCTGGGTTTCATCCCTGGTGATGCTCTGCCAGGCCTCTACTGCAAATGTCTTCAGTTCCTGCTTGTTCTTGGGGCATTTTCCCTTCAGTTTTGTCTTCATCAAGTGAAATGCATGCTCAATCGGATTCAGGTCAGGGGATTGACCTGGCCATTGCATAACATTCCACTTTTTAGCCTTAAAAAACTCTTTGGTTGCTTTTGCAGTATGCTTCGGGTCATTGTCCATCTGCACTGTGAAGCGCCGTCCAATGAGTTCTGAAGCACTTGACTAAATATGAGCATATAATATTGCCCGAAACACTTCAGAATTCATTCTGCTGCTTTTGTCAGCAGTCACATCATCAATAAATACAAGGGAACCAGTTCCATTGGCAGCCATACATGCCCACGCCATGACACTACCACCACCATGCTTCACTGATGAGGTGGTATGTTTTGGATCATGAGCAATTCCTTTCCTTCTCTTCTCTTCCAATCACTCTGGTACAAGTTGATCTTTCTCTCATCTGTCCATAGGATGTTGTTCCAGAACTGTAATGGCTTTTTTAGATGTTGTTTGGCAAACTCTAATCTGGTCTTCCTGTTTTTGTGGCTCACCAATGGTTTGCATCTTGTGGTGAACCCTCTATATTCACTCTTGTGAAGTCTTCTCTTGATTGTTGAATTTGGCACATATACACCTACCTCCTGGAGAGTGTTCTTGATTTGGCCCTGTTGTGAAGGGGTTTTTCTTCACCAGGGAAATAATTCTTCTGTCATCCACCACAGTTGTTTTCCGTGGTCTTCCGGGTCTTTTGGTGTTGCTGAGCTCTCCGATGCGTTCTTTCTTTTTAAGAATGTTCCAAACAGTTGATTTGGCCACACCTAATGTTTTTGCTATCTCTCTAATGGGTTTGTTTTGATTTTTCAGCCTAATGATGGCTTGCTTCACTGATAGTGACAGCTCTTTGGATCTCATATTGAGAGTTGACAGCAACTGATTCCAAATGCAAATGTCACACCTAGAATCAACTCCAGACCTTTTAGCTGCTTAATTGATAAGGAAATAACGAGGGAATAGCCCACACCTGTCCATGAAATAGCTTTTGAGTTGATAGTCCCATTACTTTTGGCCCCTTAAAAAGTGGGAGGCACATATTGAAACTGTTGTAATTCCTACACCGTTCACCCGATTTGGATGTAATTACCCTCAAATTACATCTGAAAGTCTGCAGTTAAAGCACATCTTGTTTGTTTAATTTCCAAACCATTGTGGTGGTGAATAGAGGCCAAAATCTGAAAATTCTGTCAATGTCCCAATATTTATGGACCTGACTGTATGTCGCACATTAGTGAATACCTAATATCCTGGATGCAAACGCTGTTTATTAGCTGCATGCGTGCGCAATCACATAGCAAACTAGCGTCTTTTCTCATATCCCTAATACTTACATAATGCACACTTACACAAAAGGTTCCATATCTTTAAAGTATAAGATCCAACTTTTATTCATTTATTACAAATGCTGTGAAATAAAGACTATTTGGTATATAAGGTTTAATACATGATAAGTAAGCTCTGTTTGGTGTTATACTGATGTGCTCTTTCTCAACAGTTTTCCGGTATCATCGGGGTGAAGATCGCAACATGCATTCTCAACTTAAGGACCGTAGAGAGTTAAAACACCAAAATGTACCTTGTAAAATGTTAGCAGCTTAGTTATGCATGCAGGGGGGAATAAGGGAACAGCAAGGAGGCTGATCTGTGTCCATTAGAAGTGACCTGTTTAGCATTTGTATCACACTGGTGGGATAGGAGTTTCAAGGTGGGGGTTTGGGAGGCCCTTTTCACAGGTGAGGGGAGTAGTATGGTTTTTACACTGTGGACACTCTTACAGGGACACACTGGGAACACACATTCTTGCAAGGAGACACCAGAGACACAGGCAGTGTGAGTAGACTCCCCTCCCCCCCCCCCAGAAGGAGGCCAAAATGCAGCTTCTTTTCCCCAGGAGGCCTGGAGATATCTACTCATAATGGCTAAGTAAACTGTACATTAGTTGCCTATTTGGGTATTTGTAACAAGTTTGTATTAATCTGTTTATAGCTTATATAGATTGTGTGTAGTGATTAATATGGTGATTAACAGCAAGGTTATCAAGCTGTAATGCTTTGAATATTCCTTGAGTAGTTAGTGTATTTGTAGCAAGTTTGTCTCAATCTGTAGTAGACTATATGTGTAACACGTTTGTATTGTAGTCTGGTAAAGGCTGTGTTAACATTTAATAATGAAGTGAATTTGTAAAAGTAGTATTCAATATGGGTCTGACTGAAATATACATACATACTTGGTTCCATGTGTTGTTCCTTTTGTGATATGGGCCTGGTACCATGTACTTGATTCATTGGAATGGTGAACTATTAATAGTGTGATTATGGCAATAAGACTGGCATGGGTTTGGTGTTATTTCAGTGTTATGATAGAATTGTGCATTGTGAGTACTGGTATTTTGGCTACTATATGATAATTACTATCTGAATAAGTTTGTATAGTATCATGAATGTAATCATAGGCTAGTATCAGTGTTATATCATGGAAGTTTAATTAATAACAGCTTTGAATGGTACAAGTAATAATCGTGTGTAAGATAGGCATTGCAGTTTTTGTTAAAGATGGCTACCAGCAAGTGGGTTAGACAAAGGCATTACATGTGATACTCCCCCTCCCCCCATTGAAACACGTGCTTGATTCATGGAAGTTGTGAATTAATAGTCTTGTTATTATAGTTATAATTCTACTTTGTTGTTGTATAGTACAAATAGGTTGTTGTAGTTATTATAAGTATGATCATTAATGGATATATGATTTACAGAGTTACAACATTATGTGAGTTTTCTTACATTCAAGAGTTTGTGTTCGGAGACCATGCGGTTTGAACAATAGGACGGGCCCTAACAACCCCCCCACACACACACACACCCTCATCAGCCATCTTGGAAATGTGCTCGCAGCAGACATCTCTCTCTCTCCCTCCCTCTCTCTCATTGTTTGAAGTGTAATCACTGGTTTTTTGCATATGTAATAACTTTATCTTGGGTCTGTATCATTTCTTTGCGCTAAATTGTACTTAGATCACAGCGTGTATTATCTGTGCTTTGGAAACACATGTTCAAGGTCTAAAGTCTTTATTTTAATGTATGACTGCGTACGCAAATAGCGTCAATTTTAGAGGTTTATAGGCAGGTTTTAGAAGGTATAGGTAGGAGCGTATAGAGGTATATTGCCAGTATCCTTAGCTCATAACTTTGGCCAAATTGATGCCAAAAACCTTGTATATGATGTATAATTATTAATGGTTGTATGGTGCACCTGCTCTCCTTTTTTTCTATGTTGTAGTACTAAGTCTCAGCTAAGTAGCACATCCCACATCCCGATGTAATGTAAATAAGATTGTGCTACTGTGTGGCGTAATTTAAACTGGGATTACTATTGTGTGAACACGTCCCTTTCATTTGAGGCCCATTTTTGCGGCGTATGCGGTCTCTTTAATAAGATAGCGCCGCGGATGGGGGGGGGGTGAGTTCCACAAGATCTTAGGACCACTTTAAGCACTGGACGGGACCCCTTTAATTAATATACCTTTGCTTTCACCACAAGCTATCTATAAGAAGAATTTACTTTGACGTCTCTCCCATAGTGCCAACTGTGGGAGCCGGAAGTTGGAGGCCGGAGTGAACTCAAGCCTCTGGTTGCCGCTGTAGGGGAGGAGCCGGGCGCCCACTAGTAACAAAACCTCAGTGGGCACCCGGCAAATGGAGTATGTGGCAGCGCCTCTCTAGCCCGGCACCTCCCTGCCGCACAGGGCTGGCTGATAGACTCGCCGGGTAAGGTGGGTTTGAGGAGCCGGAACTGCATTCCGTCAGTTCTATTTGGAGACTGAACCAGTTCTGCCTCCTCCAACCCACCTAACCCAGCCTGTCAGCACTGCACCGCAGGGAGTTGCCGGGCACCCATTGAGATTTTGTTACGAGTGGGTGCCTGGCTCCATCTCTACAGCGACAGCCAGAGGCTGAGCTCCGGCTTCCGCAGTGTGCACTATGGGAGAGACGTCATGCCCACTACCACTACGTACACTGCATAAAGGGCACCACTGCAGTGGGATTGCAAAAGAGGCACTACTGCTGTGGGCACTGTATAAAGGGGCACTACTACTGGTGGCATTGTGTATTAGGAGGCCCTACTACTGTGGGCATTGTGTATAAAGGTCACAAATGTGGACATTGTGTAAAGGGGCAATACAGGGTGTTATAACATGAATAAGGGACACTACTATGTGGCGTAATGCAAATCAGGGGAACTATGTGCGGTGTAATATGAATAAGATTGTGCTACTGTGTGGCATAATATGAATTGGGGTTACTATTGTGTGACCACGCCCCTTTCTTTCGAGACCACACCCCTTTTTGCAGTGCGTGCTGTACCTTTATTAAGATAGAGCAGAGGATGGGGGGGGGAGTGAGTTCCACCATGTCTCTAGGACCACTTTAAGCACTGAACGGAACCCTTTAATAATTATACCTTTGCTTTCACCACAAGCTATCTATAAAAAGAATTTACTTTAACAAGTCTAAAACACCTTTAGGTGCATTGGCGCAGCTTTACCAGCACTGTGCCACTCTTGCACACAGTTAACATTTATTTTAAAAAATGCTCCCAATTCCTTGCATAAAGCATGAGTAAGTCTGATCAAGAAATTATTTCCACAAAAGCATTCTGACTACATTAGCAGTTATTTAAAAGTCACTGCCTGACAACTAGTGCTGTGAACAATTTAAGGTGTGAATAGTGATCCAAGCTGTTCTATTGTTGGACGTGTTACATGTTACATGTTACGTGTTACATTCTGTTGCTTTTTCAACACTTCAACAATTTGTAAATGTGCAATATATTGTACACTATGACAGTGGTTCCCAAACTTTTTTGAATCACGGCGCCCTTGAGTATCAGCATTGTTTTCACTGCACCCCTAAGCCAAAATTTGTTATTGACAAATTCAGAAAACAATGTAGTGAAGTAGTACCGTGAAGTAAATTGTGCTTACCTGTCATTCTTAGGTTCAGTTATGTGGTGGTGGACATAGCACTAAAGGACACTGCAGCAAGTAGGGGTTACAGGGAAAATATCATTGTTACAAGTATTCAGGCAAATAAGGCCTCATTCTCACTGACATTTTACTGCTAGTGTATATGCATTTGATAGGTGTATTTTTACATAGGTTTTAGGGATCTCTGTAGGTTACCAAATATGTTTATACGTGAAACATGCAAACAATGGAACAAATAGCGTTCAGGAAAACGCCAAGACAGTGGAATGCAAAGAAAACATGAAAAAATGGGTTTCACTTTAATTTTTAGTGGTGAAATACTATATACTTCCACATACCAAAAAAAAAAAAACAAACAAACAACACTCTTCTATGTACTTAAAAGAAACTATATTAACAATTTTGGGAAAAAGTGTTTTTTTTTGTAATTGTTGCTTTTCTATCATAACCAAAAAATGAAAACACATTTAATCTGGTATGCTACGAAGTTAAAGTATTACTATACAAAACTGGTTATTTGTGTCTGAAATGGGGTGGAGTCATTCTGACATGAATTCTGCACTCCATTCTAGGAATTCCATTATGAAGTGAGTTCAGACACTTCCAGCCTGAGTAAACTCATACCCTTAATAAACTACAAGAGAAGCTGGAGAAGGAGATCAATCTAAGCGATTGCACTAAGTATCTTGGACTTTTAGATCAAGTTCTTATTTCACTTTGCCAGTACCAAAGGGCTGGCAACATATTGCAAATGAATCACTACATTTTGGCAACCATGCTTGATCCTAGGTTTAAGTACTATGTAATGTCTTTCTTTTCAACTTGCAACAATCTTTAGAGATGCAAAGCGTTCCTTGCAAGCAAATTATTGTGTCATGTGCAACTTGAACCGACATCTCCTGCTTCAGTTTCTCCAGCAAATGCTACTGCCGGGAAAAATACTGACCTTTTCCAAGAGACCCACTGGTGATAAGGATGAGTCATCAACTCAGCGTAGCAGAGAGATACATTATGACATCTGCTCAGGCTTAAAATAAGTGCTCACATATATTGACAACTCTAACGTGACTCAATCTGATACATACAGCATCAATAGTATGGTGGAGGAGTACTTTAATGATAATGTACAAATTAGCATCTCACACACTGCATTTGAAGGAAAAAAGGGCAATACGGACGCCCGTGTAAAATCTAGCTATAGTGTACTTAAGCTGCCCACCCTACAGAGTGTACTTGGAAAGTGTGTTTAGAAAAGCCAGGAACTGTGAGTGACCTACAGAGGAGGCCACGTCCATAAAATGTCAAAAAACTTATGCTCATGAAAATTAACTATATTTTTTATGAGGAAGACCTTTGCCCATCTAGCCAGTCCCTACACTAATTCTCAGATAAATCTATGTAGATGGTGTGGTCACATACCAAGGGCACCCCAGATGGTTGAGTGCCGTGGATTGAGCCTGTTGTGTGTGTGTGTATATATATATATATATATATATATATATATATACATACATACACAGACCCTCCAACATGACCCATTCCATTAGGTACAAAATGATCTGCTCCTGGACTTCCCTCTTAATTTTTGATTGCAGACACCTGTGGTGAAACACCTGTCTCATCTGTTACCTAGTTCAACACAGGTGACTGCAATCCTAAATTAGGTGGGAAATCCAGGAGCAGAGCATTTTGTACCTGATGGGAGGGGTCATGTTGGAGGGTAGGCATACATATAAAAGAAATCACATATACCAGATAATTAGTGTCACTCTTTATTACCAGCACAGGCAGGTTTCAGCTTCATACAGCAGGCTTGCAATTTAGGTTATTGAGGCAGTTCTCCAAACAGCATATGTTAAAGCAGTACAGGTTCACATCATCTCATAGTTACACAGGAATAGTCAGCATATCAGCAGCAATTCATATCACAGGAACAGTGGCCCTGACATCCCACACCCCCCTCTGGATGCTAGTCACCATCAAAAGCAACAATTCTGTGCTCTGCACACACTCTTAAAGGCTGATTACAGGTGCAGCTTAATTAGATGACAACTGAGGCAACACCTGAACTGGATCCTTCAGTCCTGCTGCTTTTACTCTGCCAAACCTGGGATATCTGGACACTCCACATTCACTTCATGTGGAATTATGCTGACCCTGCCACAATATATATTTATTTTTATTTTTTTCCAGTCAAAGCAGCCAACATTTGCAGATGAGCTCAAGAGAACTTCTCCTAAGAAGTGTGGCCTAAGGGAGAAGAAGGGCAACTTGAGGACAACTGATATCTAACCAAGATGCTGCAACTATTTCTGTTGCACAGCGGGGAGTAAAATGAGATTTCTTTCCCACTGAATCCTAAACAAGCTGAGCTGGAGAATAACCACAGTTATAATCATCTTAATTCACTTTGATCATTAGGTGCCCAACAGCATATGCACACAAGGCTATACTGCCACATTTATGGCTGAACCTAATATTTAAGAGAGAAGCTTAAAAGATTATTTTTCCCTCTGTGTGTTGCAATAGCTGCAGGAGCCAGTCCCTAGCCTCTCACAGCTCTCCTCAGCATTAAATACTCAATCATTCAACTATCAAGATATATACTTTTTTTTTTTTTTTTAAACAGTGATATGTGCATATTGTACCTAGAGTGATCAAAAACATACATACTGAATGCATTTTTATGTAACTGAACCATAAACAGTTTGTTTTGTCAAAATGTTTCTAAACAAATATTAGCTTTTATCTATTAGTTCAACCTCATTTTAAAGGGCATTTTGCAATGTTTTCAATCATTTTCTTTCGTGACTAGCAGGGCCGTAACTAGGGTAGTGCGACCTGTGCCATGGCAAAGGGCATCGCAGGGCAGGGGGTGCTGTTTGGGACTGTCATTTTTCTGTTTGTTATCATTCTCACTTGTAGCCTCCTCTTCTTTTATCCCCAGCATCTCCTGGCCTCCCCAATCTCTTACCTGACCCTTCCCCATGAGGCCGTGCCCCATTTTATTGTGCTTTATGTCCGTATTTGAAAAATAGGGGGGGCGCCAATGCTCTTTCAGGCACAGGGCACCAAAAAGTCTAGTTACGGCTCTGGTGACTAGTTAGGGTTGCCTTGCCTTTTTGCTCAGAACAGTTGTTGGTATAGTAAGGGATACATTCAGGTAACCCAACTGCAGTAAATAGCCCAGGCTGCAGAAACAGCTCAACAAGTAGCCAAGCGATGCATCTACAATATATAGATCACTACAGTATATTTTATCTTTTTAACAATCTAACGGTTTATTTAATAACATACTAATTACACTACAAATGTATTGTGATGCATACAGGCAACAGCATACATCAGTATAGTGCAGTTTATTAAATGAAAGCTATTGTGCGATTGTGTTATAGGTTGCACATATCAGATTATAAAATTAATAATTATGCTCATATATAATTAACAATTAAAGAACATTATGCCCTGTAATGGAGACAATGTAGGCCTAAACACAGTGTCCTGTGGATTTCGGTGAATTTGACCTTGACTTCTACTGTATATACCTATGACCTCTAATCCATGGCTCCATATGACCACACCACCAAAAAGAATCGAGACTGACCATCTACATTAGGGGCGATTGTAGTGCGGGATTAACCTGGAGCCCTTAAAAGAATCCCACGCTGCACAGAGAGAACATTCAAACTACATACAGATAGGGACCTAGCCAGGAATTGAATTCATAACCCCAGAGCTGTGAGACAATTCTATCCACTGTATTAAGGACTTGTGTGCTTGACACTTTGTTAAGAAAACAAATAACTTCCTTTAATTAATTGTTCAGTCCTTTAGCCAAAACTTCGGAGGAAAATTCACTATTATCTTTAAATTAAAATAAAAAAAAACACATCCCTGCAGATGGAACAACCTTTATTGAGGCACTTGAGATAATCTAATTCTCGTCTACTCTCCTGGAATGTCCCGGAGACTCACAAATATTGTGGAGGTCTTCCAAACTCCAATACAATTGAAAATGTAATACAGTATGTGAGAAATATATATTTTACCATTTTATCTAATCGCAATTATAATTATTACAAATGTTGTGTTTGCAAATGTTGGGGGTACAAATAACACAAATAGGCTGCCATGGAGTAACCGGTGGTATACTGCAGTGAATCTCATTCATTTTCCATCTTATTTACAGAATTTGTGTTATCATGGCCACACTGACACAGCACCACAGTGCTTGATTTGTGTCCTGAAGCAGCAGGGAAGTTAAGATGTTTTTCCCACTTGAACAGCCCCCACCCCCACGAACTTGCAAATTGATGGCATGTACAGTATGGATATTTTTAAGCATTAATATTGCAGTACCACCTAGAGAGGGAGCAGTGCATTATAGCTCCACCTGATTCCACAAACTCAGAAATGTCTTGAAAATGTAGTGGACATTCCTGGGCGGTGACAGGGAGGTGGTTTAGCTGATGCCCAAAGATGCCCCATATGGGTGTGTCGCTGAAAGCGGTTGTGTACAGAGGGCCTGATTCAGACCCGCTCGCGAGCGCTGTGCGCTCGCAAGCGGGTCAATGGTGGCCCAGTGCGCATGCGCACGACGGAGCCAGCTCCGTGGTGCGCATGCACAAGACCCGGATAGCGACGGGCAATCCGTCACTCGGGGTCTCGTACCAAAGGGGGCGTGCTGCCGATGTTGAGTGACAGCACGCCACCTTTGGTGGCCCAGACAGAGGCGTTCCCATGGGAACGCCTAACGTCTGGGGCCGGCCCCACTGACATCACAAGTGATGTCAGTGGGAGTGCTTTCGGCTCTGTTAGAGCCGAAAGCACTCTTGGGCTTGGGGCAATGAGACCCTACCACAAGGGTCTCATCGCAAGCCCGATGGTCGCGATGGTCTTGACCATTGCGACCATCTTCCTGGCCGCTCACTATAGCTGTGGGTGGTCACCCACAGCTATGCGAGCAGCCAGGAGGCCGCTCTGAAAAACAAGAAGGAAGGCCCTGGTTCACAGCGAGCGCTCTGTCAGAGCGTCCGGCTCTGAATCAGGGCCAGAGATCCTAACGCACTCACATAGAAGGCCATACTTGGACAGAGAAACAGCACCTGCTAAAGACACACCAATCTGTATTAAAGCGTCTACGGGCGCTCATAGGGATGGCGCTCCCAGACACTGGGAAAGGTGGACAAGTGGCCGATGCCGCAATTCGTGTTGAATCGGGCCATCGTGGCTCTGCCCCCCCACTCCATAATGCTAGTAATCTTGCCATTGCATAGCAGGGGCGGAGTTAGGAAGACGTAATCGCATCATCACGCCCACCGTCACCTCCCGTCAACCCTATACCCTCCAAACTCCATTGCACCCCGCCACCCGCAGTGCCAACCTGGCTTCCTCCTCCCGTAGGGGGCTGCCAAAAGGTCAGCATGTATGAGATGTACACCAGGTAAAGGCTTTGTAGTGGCATTTGCATAAAGTCACAAACAGGTGACCGCCAAGAGACAAGGGCACAGACGCGGCTGTGTCCAACTCAGAATCAGCCCCAATATGTGCAATTCCAGCAGGGAAAGATTAAAATGTATTTGGATTGCTTTTGCACATACATGTCTCTAGAACAGCAGATGACTTGCAGGACCTATTGAATTATATAATTACTACAAATTACATTTAAATCCTGGATGGATTTAATAACAAAACAAAAAAAGCACTGTTATTTTCTTAAACATTTAATTTTTCACATTTTGAAAATCTATTGCATTGTCATCCTAATAGCAATCTTTTACAGTACACTAGGCATAGCTAAATGTTGGCATTTATATAGAGTAAATGTTGACTTATATATTTTTAAATGATACATTTTAAGATTGTAGTTGAAATAATGATTTTAAAAAAAGCGAATGCAAAGCTATTTGAGCCGGAAACCTCCTCCTCTTATCTTGCCACATATCTTAAAAATTATATGATTAAAATTCTAAAATGTCTTTTACTCTTACTCATAACTGTAATAGATGCCAATTATAAAAGGATATAGTATGCAAGAGGTGAAGCGAGTACAGCAAACATACATACCAGTGTACTATCCCCATAGCAACCACAAAGCTGCTACACTTCATAGAACAGATTTAGAGAGTGTTACAACACAAGACAACTGTAAATATATAGTTTTTCCCAAAGCCAATAATTAGATTATGCAGGAACTTTTCTTTATCAAAGAGAACATAGACGTGAACATGAACTGTACAATCAGTCTGAGATTCTCACTGTTTGGTAAAGATTTTATTTTATTATTTATGCTGACTGTGCTCTTAGTAACATTTTAGCTCATGTTATACATGAACACTTCCTTCTCGTAAGTTTGGCTGAAGTGTAAAGCTCTCGACGGCAACCACTAACCGATACTGTACCTTCATCTCTCACAAATGACAATAAAACTATGTTGTACACATCATGCATGTAGTGCACATACAGAGCATGTGCCGAAATGTTCATTATTGGCTGCTTTAATTACCATTTTTTTGCAAAGCAAATGTATGTCATGGTGCATTCCTTTTTAAAAAAAATTATGCAGAGACCTAAAAAAGTGCAGAGGACTGAAAGTGGAAAACCTCACAGCTCAGGTAAATGGGGAACATATAATATTTTTAGACTTACAATGGATACAAAAGCAAGTAATGCATTGCATTGGCATTTAAATAAGGTGTGCACCCAGGGAAATATAGAGTAGGTTACTCTGCACTGTGGCGCACCCCCTGATGGGCTGTCTAGCATTGCCTAGGTGGGAGTGGGAGAAAGCGACCACTACCCAGGAGTCCGTCTAGCACTATTTTTTATGTCATTAAGCCATACTGGCCTACTTTTGAAAATGCATTTCAGGGAGATTGTAAAAGCAGCACCTATGAGCGCGGCGGTACAGTGGGCGTGTACTGCTACATCTGAGGGGCGTGTCATATAATTGACTTACATCGAAATGTAAATGAGCCCCAAAGCAGTCAGTAAGATCTATTTGTTGATGAAAACACACTGATACTTATCAGAAAATACATGTAGCCATAGGGATCATTGTGCCTTATACCCAATGCAGGGAAATGATACTAATGATCCAATTTGAATGTAAATATCTCTGTTTATTTTTATATATAACATTTTCATAATGGCAGTAAGTTAGAATCAGGGAGATGAAGGAGAGTTGGCAAGTATGCATTAAGCCCTCTCTCATCATCATGTTCTATCGCAAACACTCTGCAACTTCCTTCTCCAGGAAGAAGGGAACACCACTTTACCTGCCTTCTCACCAGATTTTGTAACCCCATATTATACAAAACAGAAATGCACCCAATTCATATTATTATTATTGGTCGACATGGAAGAGGTTGGCAGGTACATTACGCACTTACCCCAATGGTTAAGAGATAGGCATCAGGGCCTGCGCTTCCATTAGGCAGTTGCATAAGGGCCCGGACCTGAGTGGGCGGCCTGCTGAGGCTGCCATGGATAGGGGACATGGAAATGCCTCTCCCGGAAGCCACCTGGTGAAGTCTGCTTACCCCAGCAGCCCATCTACACTCGCAAAAACGTATAGGCTACAGCTAGAGCCGCGGCAGATAAGCTGCAGCAGCAGCACTGACCTGAGTCCGGCATCGGTGACGTCACTGCATCACCGGCCAGCCCACTCTGCTGCTATATCTGCAGTGACAGTCTGCCTACTGTCTATGCTTTCTAACTCTCTGCATTTGCACCCCATCTCCCATCCCGTGCAGGGGCCCTGACTGAGCCACAGAAGACATACGTTCCAGCTTGATGTCCTCTCCACTCATTCTGTGGGACATTATTCAGAGGTAAGTAGGCTGGTGGAATATGTATGGATATATATAATGCAGTAGTGAGAATTTATGTTATGTAATGTTGCAGCCTGTGGGCTGCCTACTTAGATGCCTACCTGCTGCAGTACAAGTCTCACTTTCGAGCAGACATTGGTCGCACCATTGGACATTAGAGCGTGCCTATGGTTGCTCGGAATGTACGATGGTATATTGCCACCGGTGTCAGTGGAACTGCGTCTATTGACGCAGTCCCTGACACCGACATGCCCACCAATGACAGTCAGTCCCCAGTCACCAGCCAGGAAAGCCTATCGGAGTTGCATGGATCGCCATGTAATTCCAGTCTGTGTTCCCTGGTGTTAACCATTGGAACATATGCGCAGTGCATGTGTAGACGCCCAGTGTTTTAAATGTGTCCACCTCTAAATCAGGCCCTATCTATCTATCTAGGTCGTTCTTGGTTTGGCACTCAAAGGATAAAGTAAGATGATGGGTGCCTTCCCAATGGAAATGTAGATAGAATTTTCCCTTTAGGAGCTATGCAAGCCCCAAAGCAAAAAGGATAGGCGGCACTCCAAATTGTGAAAAAAATAACTTCTATTAAAAAAGTCACTTAATACACATATCTATCTATAAATCTATCTTGCCTTTGTCCCCTGACTACACTACCTTGCCTGGGTGTACCAGCAAATGTCAAGCATAATGGTTTTGTACATGTTCTTCTTTGGAGAGGGTATTTCCCTGTTTGACAGTGGCCGGGTTTGGAACTTTTAAGACACTCCACCTCCCCACTTTTACCTGAGGGGCTAAACGGTATGTGTGGAGAGGGGGGGCAATAGGCAGAAGTTTTGCCTAGGGTGCCGAGAAACCTTGTACCGGCCTTGTTAGGCACTTATCCCGATGGTTAGGGGGAAGCCCCTTACAGGAGGATTAGGCACTAGAAAGGATGGTTATGGTCAGGCACCTACCCCCTAGGGTTCGGCACTAGGAGGGAGGGTTAGGACCATGGGGAGGATAAGGGTTAGAAAAAAGTTGTGTTGACCATTTGAGTCTCGACCATTTTCGTGTCGACATTTTGACCACGTCAACTATTTGTATCTGTCGACCTTATTCCATGTCGACCTTTAGTGTGTCGACCTATTGTCTGTCTAACATCTGGTGTCTATCTAGACACTGTCGACCTTTTAACTGTCGATTTTTTATACCACACCCCGAATAGATGTACTCCACTGCCCATTGAATTACAACAAAAAGTTAGAGTTAGATTTTCTTTTATCAAAAAGTTTACATTTTATCCAGGAAGCAGATATTCTGTAGGACTTTCTTATGGTATAAGTTCCTTTGAACCCATTAATCCATGCTATTCAAGCAACCACTACATTACAGATGGATCCTCACTCATTTTTTTATCTATATATTTTATTTACATGGCGACACCAAGTGTCTGTAACGCTGTACACAGAGAATTACAAAGGGGTAAACAATCAAAATATAAAAGGAATCAAACTAACATTGCAGAGTCAAAAAACAAAACAGTGAAATAATTAAACAAAATCAAATACAATTATTAAAAGTAGCACTCAAGGCTGGGAAGAACAGACAGAATGGCTCAGAATCATTGTCTGTAAGTGGAAGCACACTGGAGACAAGGTGTAGTGCGTGGGGAGAACCAAGAGATTGGAGGGCCCTGCTACTGAGAATTTACAGCATCAGTGCCTTGGAACAAGATTATTAGCTGTATTCAATTAAGAAAGTGTCAAGATGTTTATAAGAGTCCAGTGAACAAAATACCTTCATTCCGCCTGCTCAAATTTTTAATTATATAATGTTCTTACATATTTTAAACACTTCTGCAAAGAACCAATTTAAAGTTGAACAGACCACCATATGTACAAGACGTTGCTACAGTCCCTTCCCTAGTCCCTTCAGTATTAAGGGGAGCACAAAGTAAATATTTACAAAAGTGCAATAGTGACTATCAGTTTGTAATTGAGTTTCTGGACCATGGTGCTTACTGAAGAGATATAAGCCAAGGTAACAAGACGTGCGTGTTAGGGAATCAGTGAGCGTTCTGCCCATCTATCTCTCGGTCGCCTGTAAACTGAAGGAATCCCTCCAAGTCCTACAAGGGGAAATGGTGGTGAACAGGTATATTCAGTGCATCATGGCTGTAAATTAAAAGGACAAAACCTCATATAGTGTGAGGCTGTTGTCACACCTTTAAGCATAACTAGTATTTTTTTTTTTAGTTAATTTCAGTACAAAGCAGGGTTTAAACTTACTATGCTTTCGCAGATATCCCATTATAATTTATATACATCATGGTCTGATTGCCTAAAGAGCGATGCACTCCTTCTGCTGGCCATACACGCTGCAATTATCGGGACGATCCGCCCGATATCGGCGGATCGCCGCGATAATTGTAGCGTGGGGGGGCGACCGAGGGTTAAATATTGTCGGGCATGCTGGATTGTCCAGCATGCCCGTCCGATGCAATATTTTCCAATAAACTGTCGGCCACATCGGGCAGTGTATGCCCAGCGCAGCCGACAAACAGACATTTCCTGTGTTCCTTCCTATTGAAGGAACAGGGAAATGTCTCCTCCCCCGGGGGCGGAGCGTAGATGTCGGGCTATACACTGTGAGATTTCTCTCACAGTGTATGCCACGGACATCTGCGGCTGGCAGCCGGCCAGATAAAATGTCTGTCGGTCTGACAGACATTTTATCTGGCAGTGTATGCCCAGCATTATTAATGGTACACTGCTGTTTTATACATTTAAAATAATAAATTATATCAATACATATTATTAGAAAATCCAAACAAGACACTTACACCAATTTAAGTGTGTGCAGTTATTTACTACATATACAATAAATCAATGTCAGATTAGCTCAGTGTCCCATATATAAAAATCAAGGAAATGAAAGCAGCTGCTTCAATAAAACTGAAGACAAAATGTGTTGGAATGGAGGAAGGAAGAAGTGAGTGACAGACACAAAAAAAGAGAAGGGAAACAGCTGACTGGCAGTGACTGTGAGGAACAGAGAACTATCACACCACAAAAACTTACCAAGAAGCAAAACCTTGTTCACCTCCAGGTTCTGGTGACACTGGGACTACCTGACCTTTAGTTACACTTATCTATCCCAAAGAAAGGTTATTGGAATGGCTTCTGTAATCAACAAATAACAATCCAACAACAACATTTTCAAAAGAAAAAGAGCTACAATATTCTAAAGTAACATTTTCCCATGCAGAAATAACACACTGGATAGCTGCTGGGCCATGATTACAATACAGGTTGAGTCTCCCATATCCAAAATGCTTGGGACCAGGGTAATTTTGGATAATGGAATATTCCGTAGTTTGGAATATTTGCATACTATAAAGACATTTCTTGGATATAGGACCCAAAACTAAACACAGAATGCATTTATGTTCTATATACACCTTATACACACAGCCTGCAGGTCATTTTATACAATATTTTTAATAATTTTGAGCATCAAAAAAAGTTTGTGTACATACATGAAATTCATTTATGTTTCATATACACCTTATACACACAGCCTGAAGGTTATTGTATACTGTATTTTAATGATTTTGTGCTTTAAAAAAAGCTTGTGTACATTGAACCATCAGAAAGCAAAGGTTTCACATTATCAGTCATACAAAAAATATTCCGTAATTCGGAATATTCCGTATTTCGGAATATTTGGATATGGGAGACTCAACCTGTAAATGATGCAATCACAATTTCTGTCTTTTGCCCTTTCCAACTCATACACTGTACATGTAAGTGCAACAATTAACTTTTGGAAGTATATTTAAGACTACGGGGAAAAGCCATCTTCTCTGCTATCACTAGCAGGACCCTCTCTATGCGCTGTCTCACATTATTATCATCAACATCACTATAAACATTATATAAAATAAGAGTTATGATATAACATACCTTCGTTAAGTCTTTTTTTTTGAGGTCCATTGGGTCCGCAGCCGATACGTTGGGGTATATAATCCAGTCACCAAACAGTTAAACGAGCTCTCTGCTCCCAGGATGCACCGAGTCCTCCACTTATATACCCCGCCCCCGGCCATAGGTAGCCAGTTCGTTACCAAGCTCAAGTAGGCGAAGAAAAAAGATAAGAAGGAAGAACACATGTTCTCTAGACCACTCTCTCATAAAGGAGGGAAAATTATAGAGATACCCCAAACCACAGGTGCGCTAGGGTGGGTGTCCTGTGGACCCCATGGACCTTGAAGAAAAAGAGTTAACGAAGGTATGTTATACCATAACTCTTATTTTCTTCTTCGGGGTCCACAGCCAATACGTTGGAGATATCCCAAAGCAATAACTTCTAAGGGCGGGGTCGCTCCTGTATCTCGGAAGAGAGGAGAATCCTACGCCCGAAGGAGGCATCCTGAGAGGCAAAGGTGTTCAATGCATAGAACTTGACAAAAGTATGGACAGAAGACCATGTAGCTGCCCTGCACAAATGTTCAGCAGAGGTGCCCCAGGCGGGCCGCCCATGAAGGTCCCTCTGACCAAGTAGAACGCACCGTTACTGAGTCCGGCACCACCAGATTAGCCTGTGTGTATTGCCTGAGAAATAGCCATCCGAATCCATCTTTACCGGCGTCTGCTTATTGGCTGGCCAGCCCCGCTTATGACAGCCATACAGCACAAAAAGGGAATCAAACTTCCTCATACTGTTAGTGCGATCCACATAAATTCGTAGCACACGGACATCATCTAAGGAAGCCTCACCTACCGAGGCTTGTATTCTGAAAGGCTGGAACCACAATTTCTTCATTCATATGGAACCTGGATACCACTTTTGGAAGGTCTCCCGCCCTAGCACAAAGCACCGCTCTATCCCGATGAAAAATTAAAAAGGGGGAGCGGAAAGAAAGCGCTGTTAGATCAGAGACTCTGCATGCAGATGCAATGGCGAAAAGAAACACGGTCTTTGCTGTCAACCATTTGAGGTCCACCGATTTCAGGGGCTCAAACGGTGGAGCCTGTAAAGCCCTGAGAACTAGTGACAAATCCCACAGGGTCACCGGGGGAACAAAGGGAGGATGAACCCTTATCAACCCCTGAAAAAATGTCCTCGCATATGGCATCAGCGTGATTTTCTGCTGAAACCAAACCGAGAGGGCAGAAACCTGCACCCACAAGGTGGCTAGGCGGAGCCCCTTCTCCAAACCAGTTTGAAGAAAGGCAAGCACTCTAGAGACCCTAAAAATCTCCGGGTCATATTTCCTCAGTTCACACCACTGAAAAAACGAACGCCAAATTCTATAGTAAATCCTGGCCGAAGCTGGTTTACGTGCCTTCAACATTGTCTGTATCACAGACTCAGATACACACCCCTTCTTCCTCAAGACAGAGGCCTCAAGAGCCATGCCGTCAAAGATAGATGAGGCAGATCTGGGTACAGACAGGGCCCCTGTATTAAC
Organism: Taudactylus pleione; assembly: GCA_031769625.1. Taxonomy (NCBI): domain Eukaryota; kingdom Metazoa; phylum Chordata; class Amphibia; order Anura; family Myobatrachidae; genus Taudactylus; species Taudactylus pleione. Next base: position 24,287,444 of record JAUIMM010000040.1, on the reverse strand, counting down.
AGATCTAGTCTTAACGGAAGAAGCCACGGAGTGTCCTCGGCGAGACCCTGTAGTTTGGTGAACCAATGACGTCTCGGCCATGCCGGAGCTATTAGTATCACCGTACTGACTTCTTGCTTGATCTTCCTGATGACTCTGGGAAGAAGAGCAAATGGCAGAAAGAGATACGCTGGCCTGTAACGCCATCTTATTGCCAACGCGTCTGCAAACTCGGCCATTGGATTCCTGGTCCAGGATCCATATCTGGGCACCTTACTGTTTCTCCTTGAGGCCATGAGGTATACAGTCAGGTCCATAAATATTGGGACATTGACAGAATTTTCATATTTTGGCCTCTATTCACCACCACAATGGCTTTGAAATGAAACAAACAAGATGTGCTTTAACTGCAGACTTTCAGATTTAATTTGAGGGTAATTACATCCAAATCAGGTCAACGGTGTAGGAATTACAATGGTTTCTATATGTGCCTCCCACTTTTTAAGGGGCCAAAAGTAATGAGACAAACTAAATGATCCTAAATCTAAACTTTCACTTTTTAATACTTTGTTGCAAATCCTTTGCAGGCAATTTCAGCCTGAAGTCTGGAACGCATAGACATCACCAGAAGCTGGGTTTCATCCCTGGTGATGCTCTGCCAGGCCTCTACTGAAAATTTCTTCAGTTCCTGCTTGTTCTGGGGGCATTTTCCCTTCAGTTTTGTCTTCATCAAGTGAAATGCATGCTCAATCGGATTCAGGCAGGGGATTGACTTGGCCATTGCATAACATTCCACTTTTTAGCCTTAAAAAACTCTTTGGTTGCTTTTGCAGTTTGCTTCGGGTCATTGTCCATCTGCACTGTGAAGCGCCGTCCAATGAGTTCTGAAGCATTTGACTGAATATGAGCATATAATATTGCCCGAAACACTTCAGAATTCATTCTGCTGCTTTTGTCAGCAGTCACATCATCAATAAATACAAGGGAACCAGTTCCATTGGCAGCCATACATGCCCACGCCATGACACTACCACCACCATGCTTCAATGATGAGGTGGTATGTTTTGGATCATGAGCAGTTCCTTTCCTTCTCCATACTCTTCTCTTCCCATCACTCTGGTACAAGTTGATCTTTGTCTCATCTGTCCATAGGATGTTGTTCCAGAACCGTAATGGCTTTTTTATATGTTGTTTGGCAAACTCTAATCTGGTCTTCCTGTTTTTGTGGCTCACCAATGGTTTGCATCTTGTGGTGAACCCTCTATATTCACTCTTGTGAAGTCTTCTCTTGATTGTTGACTTTGACACATATACATCTACCTCCTGGAGAGTGTTCTTGATTTGGCCAACTGTTGTGAAGGGGTTTTCCTTCACCAGGGAAATAATTATTTTGTCTTCCACCACAGTTGTTTTCCGTGGTCTTCCGGGTCTTTTGGTGTTTCTGAGCTCTCCGGTGCGTTCTTTCTTTTTAAGAATGTTCCAAACAGTTGATTTGGCCACACCTAATGTTTTTGCTATCTCTCTGATGGATTTGTTTTGATTTTTCAGCCTAATGATGGCTTGCTTCACTGATAGTGACAGCTCTTTGGATCTCATATTGAGAGTCGACAGCAACTGATTCCAAATGCAAATGTCACAGCTAGAATCAACTCCAGACCTTTTACCTGCTTAATTGATAATGAAATAACGAGGGAATAGCCCACACCTGTCCATGAAATAGCTTTTGAGTTGATAGTCCCATTACTTTTGGCCCCTTAAAAAGTGGGAGGCACATATTGAAACCGTTGTAATTCCTACACCGTTCACCAGATTTGGATGTAATTACCCTCAAATTAAATCTGAAAGTCTGCAGTTAAAGCACATCTTGTTTGTTTCATTTCAAAACCATTGTGGTGGTGAACAGAGGCCAAAATCTGAAAATTCTGTCAATGTCCCAATATTTATGGACCTGACTGTATGTATGGTAGACCCCATCTGTCCACTATGTTCTGAAACACCTGTGGATTCAGGGTCCACTCTCCGGCATTTACCTCCTGCCGACTCAGGAAGTCCGCTTCCCAATTTAGGACTCCTGGATTAAACACGGCTGATATTGTGGGGAGGTGATGCTCTGCCCAGACAAGAATCCATGCCACTTCTGTCAAGGCAGCTCGACTCCGCGTGCCTCCCTGATGATTGAGGTAGGCTACCGCGGTGCGGTTGTTGGATTGTATTTGAACAGGCCTGCCTTTTAATATTTCCTGAGCCTGAACTAGAGCTCTGAATGCCGCTCTCAGTTCCATGATATTAATGGACAGACTACTTTCTGCCTCTGTCCATATCCCCTGAAACGTGTGCAGACCCATCATTGCCCCCCAGTCCTGAAGACTGGCATAGGTCTTGAGAAGTACCCAATCCGACACCCAAAACGGGCGACCTTGGCTGAGATGACTTGTTCGCAACCACCATGACATTAAAGAATGTAAGTTCTTTCGAGCAGGGCCCTCTACTCTCTTGTGCTTCTCCCTACTGTAATTTATTTTCTTTCTTACTCCCCGCTAGGGCAACTAACACTTGGCTGCTTATATGGGCGTAAAGGTCGCTAATATAGCAATGTTTATTATCCATGTCCTGTATTTTATTTTATTGTATTGTAGGTCACTGGTTACTTATTTGTCTATGTACTTTGTAAGGCGCTGCAGAACACTTGTGGCGCCACATAAATAAATGATAATAATAATAACAGAACCTCCGGAGAGAGATGAAGTATCTGAGACTTGATTGCTCGATAGTCCTTGTTCCAGCGTAACAGAATCAACTGCTGCAATGGTCTGGAGTGAAGCTGTGCATACTCCACCATACTGAAGGTCGATACCATTGACCCAAGCACTCACACTGCTGACTGTACAGATTTCCATCTGTTGCGAAGCAATCTGCGTATCCGCAATTGCAGGGCCATCATTTTTTCCTCCGGCAGATATATTCTCTGAGCCACGGAGTCTAGGCTTGCCCCTAAGTGACATCTGCTGTACCGGGAGAAGTGATGACTTTTTCCAGTTTATGATCCAGCTGTGACTGCGCAGGCAGGCCACAGTCAGTCCCAGATGATTCTGCAACTGCTGTGGAGATAGTCCCAGGAACAGGAGATCGGCCAAGTATGGTAAGATCCTGACGCCCTGGCGTCTGAGACATGCCATCATTACCGCCATCACCTTGGTAAACACCTGGGGAGCTGTGGACAAGCCAAAAGGCAGAGCCTGGAATTGAAAGTGTTCGCCCCCTACCGCAAATCGCAGAAATTGTTGATGTGGCCGGGTGATTGGTAGATGGAGGTACGCGTCCTGTATATCCAAGGATACCCATATAATCCCCCCTCCTCCATTGCCAATACGATCAACCTCAATGTTTCCATACGAAACCTGGGTGCTTGGATAAACTTGTTGAGCTCTTTCAAGTTTAAAATAGGCCGGTAGGACCCATTTGGTTTCAGAACCAAAAATAGATTGGAATAAAAGCCTTTCCGTAACTGATTCTCTGGAACCGGAATAATGACTTCCGAAGTCAGCAGGGATTGTATTGCCTGTTGAAGGGCCAAGGCCTTTGCAGAACCGTCCTCCGGTTTTATGCAAAATACATTTTGAGGAGGACTTCTCCAGAATGTCAGGGCGTAAGCCCGGGAGACCACTCCCCGAACCCAGGCGTCTGTTGTCGTGAGATGCCAGGCTTCTGAAAACCAAAGAAGTCGGCCCCCTACCCTGGGATCCCCCAGGGGGAGGCCCGTCCCATCAGGCCACTTTTTTATCCTGGGCTCTGGCAACCGGACATTTGTTCTGCCAGGGTTTCCTAGATCCCATTCTTTTAGTCAAAATAACTCTCGATGAGGGCTGATCTCTGGCCTTACCCTGTGGCCGAAAAATCCGAAAGGATGACCAAGCTGCTGACGGTAGACCAGCTGCTTTAGAGGCGGCCACTGTAGCTACAATTTTGTCCAATTCTGCACCAAAAAGTATACCTCCTGTGAATGGAAGGGATTCTAGGGCCTTCTTGGACCCCGCATCCACCTTCCAATCTTTCAACCACAGGACCCTGCGTGCCACCACCTAGACCGCTGATACCTTGGAAGACAGTATAGCAGCGTCTAATGCCGCATCTCCCAGATAAGACGCTGCTTCCTTAACAAAGGAAATAATCTCCAGCTGTTCCTTGGAAGCATCTGGTAGAGATTCTGCCAATGTCTTCATCCATTCTTCAATGGTCTTGGAAACCCAAGCTGTAGCCATAGCTGGACGAGTGGCCGCTCCTGAGAGCGAGAATACTGCCTTGAGACAGCCTTCAAGCCTACTATCCGTGACATCTTTAAGTGAGGATGCAGATGGTATAGGTAGCATGGCACTTTATACCAGCTGTGCCACATGCGCATCAACAGATGGTGGAATTTCCCATTTTGCACATTCTTCTGATGGAAATGGGTATAAGGCCGCCACCGTTTTTGAAGGATGGAATTTTCTACCCGGACAACCCCATGCTTCCCCCATAAGCTCCGACAGGTGCTCTGACTTGGGGAACTCCGCTTTGACCACCTTCTGGCATTTAAACACCGGCGCCTTTCTATGCGGAGGCTCCCCTTTATCTATATTCAGCACCGATTTGACTGCCCTAATCAAAAAGGGAACGTCAGCTACTGAAAAATTATCGTCATCTTCTTCGGACATAGACTCCTGAGAAGAATCATGTACCTCCTCTTCTGAGGACGTACTGGAGTACTCACCCCTCTCTGTGGCCCGGCCTGTATGAGAAGCCGGACGCCGCCTGGTCTTTGGCTGCATCGGTCTGGCGGCCTGCGGCGGTTGTTGAAAAGCCGCTGAGGATGACGCCATGCCTCGACCAGCATACATGACCATCCACGATGGGAACATAGACGGCATAACCATATGGGGCTGGATCTGCTGAGGGTATCCCCATACTGGGGGTGCAGGGGCAGTCAAACGCTCCGCCACTTGTGCCATAATGTTGGAAAAAGAAGCCCAAGGGGGTTCTGGTCCAGAGGCTGGTATGCTTGATTGATGTGGTGACTGTCTAAAGCAGTTGCCACACAATCCATTTTGTATAAAATCCTGTGGACATAATCCTGCTTTGCAGGCCAAACAGGATACCAGCACAGGGGCTTCTGCCAGCTGTCTTTCAGACTCCTTAGACATAATATTACTATCTTATGTCAAGTTTCTGAGAACACGTGATTTCTGTTTCAACCCAACTCCCACACACCTGCAGCAGAGGGACAATGGGGGAACACACAGCAGTGTTAGGATACAAACTGACAGTTATTCAGGCATAAAAGGCAGTACCATATACAGCAAATTCAAATCACATGTAATGCATAAAACACCCCTATGAGCATATGCAATTTTTTTAAGCTCTTGTCACTACGAACAGCCCTAGGCTTAGTAGGATAGAGAGCACTGGTAAAACCTGTCACCGTAGGAGAGGTATACAGGGAGACTGATCCAGCCTCCTGAGTGTGCAGCGACTGAGAGCACCTGAAAGTGTTCTCTGGCTGACTCATATGGGGAAGCTGGGAGGAGCAATCCAGACGCCGTGAACATCAAGCTGGGCCAGCATGTGAATCGGGGGAGGTGTCGCCGGGGAAAGCAGACCTCCCCATGCTGCCTGGACCCACCCAGCAAACTCACATGGCCGCTGCCAACTAACCCCCGGCTGTCAGGAATCATCATGTCCCGGTGGTCTAGAGTGGGAGACAGTTTACCTGACTCCTCACTGCAGCGCGCCCCCGGCCAGTCTCCACCGCTGGAGGCCAGACCAACATGTGGTCCCAGCGTCAGAGGTTGCCGATCCCACCTTACCAGCATCCCCTGTCCCGGTTGCAGTCAAGGGCCCTGTGCCCCTACCGAAATCACTAACTCGACACCAGTGTTGCGGCGCCGGAGGGGGTAGATGGAGCGGGCGACTGACGTGTTTCCCATCAGACACTTAGCTGCTTCCTTCAGTCAGCATGTGCCGCCCGCCCAGGTGGAGAGTTAGACTCTTTTTTTACTTGTTTTACTTGTTTTTACTCGTCTGCGGGACTGCTCTAGCAGTCCCACTGTCTATGTGGTGTACCACACCAAACAGGAAGAACTGGCTACCTATGGCCGGGGGCGGGGTATACAAGTGGAGGACCCAGTGCACTGGATTATATACCCCAACGTATCGGCTGTGGACCCCATGGACCCCGAAGAAGAAAATAAGTATTAAACACATCAACATTTTTCTCAGTAAAAATATTTGTAATGGAGCTATTGTAATGACATTTTCACCAAATGTCAGCAACAAGCCATGCAATCCATACATGCAAAGAAATCAAACCATAGATGTCCATAAATTAAGTTATGTGTAATAATGTGAAATGACAGGGAAAAAAATATTGAACGTGCTTACTGAAATTTACGTAATACTTTGTACAAAAGCCTTTGTTGGTAATGACAGCTTCAAGACACCTCCTGTATGGAGAAACTAGTTGCATGCATTGCTCAGGTGTGATTTTGGCCCATTCTTTCACAAAAACAGTCTTCAAATCTTGAAGGTTCCGTGGGCCTCTTTTATGATCTCTGATCTTTAGTTTTTTCCATAGATTTTCAATTGGATTCAAGTCAGGTTATTGGCTGGGCCATTCTAGCAGCTTTATTTTCTTTCTCTGAAACCAATTGAGAGTGTCCTCAGCTGTGTGTTTGGGATCATTGTCTTGCTGAAATGTCCACCCGCATTTCATCTTCAGCAACCTGGTAGATGGCAGCAGATTTTTATCAAGAATGTCTCAGTAGATATTTCCATTCATCCTTCCTTCAATTATATGAAGCATGCTAGTACTGTATGCTGAAAGACAGCCCCACACCAAGATGTTCCCACCTCCAAACTTCACTGTAGGTAAGGTGTTTTTGGGGTGATGTGCAGTGCCATTTCTCCTCCAAACATGGTGTGTATTATGGCATCAAAAGAGTTCAATTTTGGTCTCATCTGACCAGACTATATTCTCCCACTATTTCACAGGCTTGTCCAAATGTTGTGCAGCAAACTTTAAATGAGCTTCAATATGCTTTTTCTTCAACAATGGAGCCTTGCGTGGTGAGCATGCATACAGGCCATGGCGGTTGAGTGCATTACTTATTCTTTGAAACAATTGTACCTGCTAATTCAAGATCTTTCTGAAGCTCCTCACAAGTGGTCCTTGGCTCTTGGACAACTCTTTTTACTCCTCTTTCAGAAATCTTGAAAGGAGCACCTGGTCGTGGCCGGTTTATGGTGAAATGATGTTCTTTCCACTTCCGGATTATGGCCCCAACAGTGCTCACTGGAAAATTCAGAAGTTTAGAAATCCTTCTGTAACCAATGCCATCAGTATGTTTTGCAACAATAAGGTTGCAAAGGTCTTAAGAGAGCTCTTTCCTTTTACCCATCATGAGATGTTTCTTGTGTGACACCTTGGTAATGAGACACCTTTTTATAGGCCATCAGTTGGGACTGAACCATCTTATATTAATTTGCACTTACAAGGGGCAGGATTGCTTTCTAATTACCAAAAGATTTCAGCTGGTGTCTTGGCTTTCCATGCCTTTTTGCACCTCCCTTTCTTCATGTGTTCAATACTTTTTGTGTCATTTCACATAACTTACATTTATGGACATCTATGGTTTGATTTCTTTGCATGTGTGGATTGCATGGGTTGTTGCTGACATTTGTTGAAAATGTTATTACATAGCCCCATTACAAATATATATACTGAGAAAAATGTTGATGTGTTCAATACTTATTTTACCCGCTGTACCTACAAATTACACAAGGCTTTATGCATATTTAATCAATTACATTAGTCCCTGCTCCAGTGGAGATTACAATCCATATTTCTATCACTGGACACATATAAACACACACACACACTTTCTTCATCATCTTGTATGTACTGCACTGCTTGTATGTTAATTAGTGTGTGGGCAACAAAACATCAACAAAAATCTGATATTACTTATATGAAGTTGTTTGCTCAGTGCTCATATTTCTGTGAGTCATAAATCTCAGTAAAGGTCGGATCGATGGAAATTGTAAAGACATTTTGGTCTTGCCTGACAGATTGTTGTGTATGAGGTCATGAACGATTGATTAAAAGTTTTTAAGAGTTTGAATGCTGTGGTGACCAATGTCTTGCCAGAAACATACATCGGCTTCATGTGTATGTAACTTTACTCTTCTGAAATTACCTGCCACATTTAGATAACCAGTTATTGATCTGAGATGTGATTAGATTAACACAGGAAACTTCAGCTTTCACATCACAAGTACAGCTGATTCAGCTTTTTTAAAGTATTTTCATTCATTGTGTTCCATGTGATGGGTGTGCAGTGGATGGAAAATACTGCAGACATTGAGATAATTGATCCCTGAGAGTGCACACATCTGCAGTCCATGCAGTGTAAAATGTAAGTCAGATCAAAATGTTGAAATATTCTGCACGCAAAATTTTCTGTCCATCTCGCCTGACCTGAGTTCTACACTACATTTTTTATTAAAAGCAGACATGGAACGCAATATGAGGAAATGCTAACAAAAAGGTCAGATTTAGAGTTGCATACAAGTCCGCTCTGCGGATCAACTCGCAATGTTTAGCAACCACACAAGCGTCGGAGCCGGCATAAGCAACTTTGAGCAACTACGGCCAACTCAGTTGTATGCATCTTAACTACATCTTCACTTGCGGCTGAGTGGGTGTAACTGGGCAGCAATGGGATGCATGTAGGATGAATGTGTCATGGGCATGGAGATAGAATTGCAGTCTAATCATAAGTGAGCTTATGCTGCGATCTGATATCAGAGGGATCTGGTGCACTAAGAATAGAGCTGATGCAAATGCGCACAGATAGTGATATTAGTGATAGCTACATTCACAAGTCGACGTATAGGGACAATGGATCCTTGTAGAAGTGGCCAGCTCTGAATACATGAAGACATTTTTTTTTCCAAGAATGCAATGTGGCCGAATTGAATGCAACTCTAAATCAGCCCCAATGAGCTGATCTGTACAAAAACTGCATCAACGGTTTGTTCGTATTTAATGACTGCTACTTGGTGACAAGACAAAGCGCTGCATATCATGCTAGTCCAACCATGGATTAGAAACCTTACAGAATTTGAAGATGTCGGGAACAAAATGAGAGATATGGTAAGAACTTACCTTTGTTATCTCTCTTTCTACGAAGTCCATAGGGTCCACAGGGAGACCTTGGGGTATAGGCGATGGTGATCATCTGAGCACCACGCAGTTACATTTTTCTCTCAGGATGCACTGGGTCTCCCCCTATACCCCGCCCCCGGACCAGGGGCACCTCCATTTCGTAGCAAGCCAAAGGCTGGAGAATAAAAGAGAGAGAAGAAAGTCTGGAACACCCAAGAATCACATTCTCACACAGAAGGAGACAGAAACCTGGTGACCAGAGCGAAGCCCATCTTAAGCACAAGTGCATCAGGGTGGGTGCCCTGTGGACTCACAGACTGAGTAGAAAGAGCAGTAACAGAGGGCGGAACTGTAAGGCCCTCAGAAGTGTAAGCCTCAGAGATAGTCATGCAAATCCACCTAGCCAAAGTTTGCTTATTGGCTGGCCATCCCATCTTGTGGAATCCATAGAGTACAAACAAGGAGTCTGACTTCCGAATGGGAACTGGTACGGTCCACGTAAATCCTGAGTGCACGTACCACATTCAATGATGCCTCACCTGCCAAGAGGTCAGGAGAATTAAAGGCCGGTACAATAATTTCCTCATTAATGTGGAAACTGCAAGCCACCTTAGGAAGGAACCCAGGGCGAGTCCGAAGCACCACCATTTCCCGGTGAAAAACTAGAATTGGGGAACGACAAGAGAGAGCCCCCAATTCTGACACTCTTCTGGCGAAGCTATAGCCAAAAGAAACACAGTCTTTGCTGTAAGCCATTTGAGATCCACTGTCCAGGGGGGGACCCTGGAGGGCCCTAAGGACAACAGCCAAATCCCGAGTTGCCACAGGAGGGACAAAGGGAGGCTGAATGCGAAGGACACCCTGTTGCAAAGTGCGGATATCAGGAAGAGGAGCAATCCTTCGCTGGAACCAAACTGAAAGGGAAAAGACATGCACCTTCAGTGAGGCAAGGCGGAGACCAAGATCCAAACCTGCATGCAGGAAAGCCAAAACTCTGGATATCTGAAACACCTGGGGATCGTAACCTTTGGGACGACACCATTGAAAGTAGGTATACCACACCCTGTGGTAAATCCTGGCAGAGGCTAGTTTACGTGCTCCGAGTATGGTATAACCACAGAGCCGGAAAAACTCTTGAACCTTAGGAGCGATGTCTCAAGAGCCACGCCGTCAACGACAGATGACCCAGGTCCGGGTAAAGGCAAGGAGCCTGAGACAACAGTTCCGGACGTTGAGGCAACAGCAACGGTGTAGATGGAGAAACTCTGAAGATCTGAGTACCAGTGATGACTGGGCCATGCTGGAGCCACCAGCAGGACAGTGCCTCCATCTTGACTGCACTTCCGAATTACTCGAGGAAGGAGGGAGATTGGAGGAAACAGGTACACAAACCGGAAGGTCCACTTGACTGACAAAGCATCTATCAGGAGCGCCTTGGCGTCTCTTGTTCTGAAGCCGTACACTGGCAGTTTGTGATTGTGTCAGGAGGCCATGAGGTCCACGTCCGGAAGGCCCCACTTGTCCACTAGGAGCTGAAACACCTCTTGGTGAAGAGACCATTCCCCTAGATGCACGTCGTGACAGCTGAGGAAGTCCGCTTCCCAACTGAGAAATCCCGGTATGAACGCTGCCGATATGGCTGGGAGATGGCCTTCCACCCATGTCAGAATGCGTGACACCTCTGTCATTGCCGCCTGACTTAGAGTTCCTCCTTAATGGTTGATGTACGCCACAGTTGTGACGTTGTCTGACTGAACTTGCACGGGTTTTCCGTGAAGTATGAGTCTGGCCTGTTGTAGGACCCTGAAGACCGGCCAAAGTTCCAATATGTTGATTGGCAAGGCAGCCTCCTCTGCTGTCCACCGTCCCTGAATTGAGTATGGACCCGTCACTGCGCTTCAAACCTGGAGACTAGCATCAGTCGTCAGGAGGACCCAGTCCGGAATCCAAAAGGGGCATCCCTTGGTGAGGTGACCCGTCTGCAGCCTTTATGCGATGGGGTAATCCATCCCACCTGGAGAGGATCAATTTCTGCAGAGGCCGGGAATGAAACTGGACATACTCCACCATGTCGAAAGTCGATACCATGGATCCCAGTAACTGCATTGCTGAGTGGATGGACACTCAGCGACTGTGGAGGCATCTGGGTATGTACTCGCGTCTGCAAAGTGGAGATCAGTCAGAAAGATCCGCTGCTGTTGTGAATCCAACAGAGCTCCCAGATGGAGCATCCTTTGAGATGGAGTCAGGGAAGACTTCTTCCAATTGATCAACCAGCTGTGCGCCTGAAGCACAGATATGATCAGCTGTAGATGGTGGTGAAGTATCTCTTGAGACCCTACCAACAGTAAAAGGTCGTCCAGGTAGGGTAACAGGGGGACCCCCTGCAGCCGCAGACAGGCTGCCATTACCGCCATAATTTTTGTAAACATCTGAGGTGCAGTAGAGAGGCAGAACGGTAGAACCCGAAACTGGAAATGTTGTTGCAGAACAGCAAACCTGAGAAAACGCTGGTGAGACAAAGTAATTGGAATATGCAGGTATGCATCCTGAATATCTAGTGACACCATAAAATCCCCAGGTTCGACAGCCAGTATAATTGAGCGTAGGGTTTCCATCCTGAACCGAGGAACCCTGAGGAATTTGTTCAGGGACATGAGATTGAGGATAGGCCAATGGGATCCGTTCGGTTTCTGAACCAGAAAGAGATTGAAATAATAACCCATTCCCCTCTGGGGCAATGGGACAGGTACTAGGACTCCTTCTTGAAGAAAAGATTGTACGCCTTCTGGATTTGTAAGGCCTTGTTTTTGTCTGACTGAAGGCCTGTGCAGAAAAACTGATGGGGAGGTCTTCTGCGGAAGGAGAGGGCGTAACCGTGAGAGACCACTTCTCTTACCCAGTTGTCTGTGGTGGTCTGACACCAGTACTGGGCGAACTGAAGAAGTCGGCCTCCCACTCTGGGATCCCCCAAATGGAGGCCCGTCCTGTCAGGCTGAGGGCTTGTCATCAGGCTTGGCAGCCGGACGTCTCACACTCCAAGCTTGCTTCTTGGGCTTGGCGGTCTTCTTGGGGGCTGATGGCGTAGGAAAGACCTGACCTTTAGGCTTACCTTGGGATCGATAGGTCTGAAAGGACAAGGTTCGGGAGCCAGGGGGAGCAGGAGCAGAAGGCAGACACTCAGACTTAGCTGCTGTCAACGTATCCACAATCTTATCCAAGTCAGGGCTCTCCAAGAGCACAACCAAAGGGAGTGGCGAGCTGAAATCGCCGCAGCCGAAATTCTGGAAGTCAAGAGGCTGACATACAAAGCAGCCTCGTTAATATTTGTAGCTGAATCTTGGAGGTTGCCCACTAGATTCACTTGCTCACTGGTAGCATCCAAAGAAAGGGACCCTTCAAGAGAGTTTGCCCAGAACTCCATAGCCCTAGCTACTCAGCAGATTGCCATGGTCGGACTGGAAGCTGCCCCTGAAAGAGAATATATGGATTTCAAACAAACTTCCACCTTCCGATCCGTAGTATCCTTTAAGGACGACATGGATGGCATAAGTAGAGTCGCACCTTTAACCAAGCAAGTCACATGAGAATCCACCACTGGGGATGTTTTCCATTTGGTAAAATAGTCCTCAGCAAAAGGATATGCATAAGCCAGGTGTTTTGGGGTCTAATAATGCTTTCCAGGTGATTTCCATGCCTAACACTAAGTCCCCCCAGGGTGCCTAAAACTAACCCTCCCCCCGCGGTTAAGTGCTAACATTCCCTGCTTACCTTCGTTCAGGAAGCCGTCTGTTGGGATAAAGATAGGCGCCGGGATTTCTATGCCTATCTTTACTACCAAGTCGGGATTTAGACTCCGGGATTTCGGCAGACGGCTTCCCGAGCATCATCATTCTGACTTCATCCCATTCAAACAGCAGTCTGGCCACAAGGTGTTACATAACAAACAGGGATGAAATAACTCACCATATTTTATCTGTTTTTGATGTAAAAATTTACATCAGTACCAAATCAGATACCTATTGGGAGCCTTAAAAATTATTATTGTTATTCTTATTAATAACAAGTATATTCTAAAAGAAATATATTAAATCACAGCTGCTACATACAGTCAACTAAATACGTTTTTTTAAAATGGTTGAATTGTATAATGCCTGATTAAGACAGGGTGAGCTTTGGGGAATCTTCAAAGATTGACAACCCAGTTTTCTAAAATGCCAAAAAGACTATTCAAAATCTAGTTTTATAAATGTTTTGAAAAGAGATGCATTTTAAATCACCAAGAGAGCTTTACAAAACAAATGTCAATGTATAGATAGCCAACTTCTAACTCAGACTGTGATTTATTTCAATTGATTTTTTATTTTTTTTTCTTAAACACACTTTCAAATATTGATTGTTTTACTGACATGTACAGTGTATGAGTTGGACTGGTAAACAGAAATTGCCACTACATCAACTATTTTATGAAGGCTGAATGAGCTATTTCTGCATGGAAAATGTTAATATAAAATATTGTAGCTATTCTTTTCATGTTTTTGCTAGATTTTATTTTTTTATTTTAGAAACTATTGTTAAGACCTTTCCCTGAAATAGTTAAGTGAATACATATCTAAATAAAGATCTGATTGTCCAGTTTAACCGGAACCTCAAGGTTAAAAATATTTTGGTTGTTGGTTTGTTCTGTGTGGTGTGACAATTCTCTGTTCCCTACACAGTCACAGCCAGGCAGAAGATTCCCGTGCCTTCTGCCTTGTGAACCTGTCACCGGTGCGTATGGCAATGAATGGGTGCATGAAGGTAAGGGGGCTTCTGAAAGCTGGGGGTGTGACTATGCCTCCACTGCCATTTTACTAAGCTCCCATTCGCAGTGTGATGCTTCAAAAGTTGGGAGATATGCCATATAATTAGGTTAAGTTGTAGAATACTAATGAAATAGTTAACACTGAGATAGTAAGGAACCTCTTGCATAAATATTGGTCACAATATGTCTTTTCAGAATGGCTTAATTTGTATGATTAAGTTTAGTAGCCCTTTAATGTTTCTCTTGATTCATTTTTTACAGCTTTGATTGTGATGATGAGATTCTGCATGACACGAACAGCTTGCTATAGTTAGCAGCTCAAAAACCAGAATGGGCAGAAGAATGATACAGTAAGCTGAGCATTAATAAAATAAATAGCAGCATACAATCATTAGTCACGCACAGTGCATTAAAATATAGTTTGATGACAGAAACATTAACAAGAACAATAAACTGTGGGAGTCACGTAGAGTGTAGTGCCCAACTGCTTTGTTTTGTGCTTCACCAATACAACTGCAGAATGTACCATTACTCTGTATCAACCCTCTGAGGATTAAATTAAACATACAGGGAGGTGGAGGGGGAGGAGAGTATTTTTTTTTTTAAATTGTTTCTCAGATACTAAAAATTATGACGAGAGATTTAAGTGGCATACACCTAATGCTAGAATTATATATTCCATGTCATCCTATACATTTATTGGGATAATTCATGTGCTTGTTATATGCATTACTGCAGTTAGAGTTAGTGTTGATCTGAGTAAGCTCTTTGCCCCATGCTTACTCCATTATTGTACGACATGCATTACAGATGTGTCCTTGCTCATTTAGCCTCAATACGCCATGCAGTCAGGTCCCATGTAGCTCTGCTAGCATTGGGAGTCTTATATTATATTTTATATACACTTGTATATCTGTGTGCGACTGAGACTGTAAATGGAACTTTGTGCAGAAAAAAGCTGCAGCTATTGCATCGTAGCACTTTGCATGCTGATTGACTCAGTTGTACACAGATATGCAAGTGTTACATATTAATTTAATCAGCAGAGACTCCTGGGGCGCCCTAGTTGCATCGCATTGCGACTTAGGGCCGTATTCAATTAGTTTTGCATCCGCGAAAAAGTTCCACCTGCCGAATTATCGTCTACATCACGTGTTTTGGACGCGAGAGCTTATCGTGCGTGTCCCCGCTTTCCACCCTATTCAATTCCAAAACAGCCAAAAACGGCAAATGCAGAACAGGCAGACAATACTGTCGGACTTGGAGAAATCAACCTTACCCACCAAAAAAGATGCACTAACATTGGGGATCAATGTAGAAGTGTTCTAATAGCCCTAATAAAACAATTTGGGGTACTGAAGTTGTTTAAAATCCCTATTATTAGCATCCTTGCAAAAGTGGCAAAGAATGGCATTAAGCAGTATTTTTTGGAGAATATAAGTAGTCCAGTTAAATTTGGGGTACTTGAAAATGGGTACTAGCATATTTTAATGTCTCTAAAGTGAAGTTTTAGAAAAGTGAAATTCCTCCGTCTTACAAGCACCAGCAATCCCAAAAACACTTAGCGCCTTCTTAGAGCACCCCCAGAAGCTTATTTCGCTACTTTTTGAAGTTGTCCCCCCACTTTTGTCATTTTCGCCCCACATTTCAAATACATTTTTTTGGGGTGTTCCTGGAATTTTTTGGGGGTGAATTGTCCATTGGGAGGGGGGGGGGGTGTACCAAGTGTTTTGAGTGGTTTCCCAACATCTGCATCCCAAAATATAGATATTACACTTTTTTTCACCTGCTATTCTGTGGAGAAAAAGTATCGCCTATTTCAGTGCCTTGACTTTCCGCATAGGCGAAAACGGACTGGAACTGAATACGGAGTAAAAAAAAAAAAAAAGGCAAAATTATTGCTAAAAACCATGTGAAAACGGCTTTTCGCTTCTAATTGAATACGGCCCTTAGACGTATTACCAGCAAAAAAAAAAGACATCAAATAGACGCCCAGCGCTAGCAGAGTCTCACGGGACCAGGCACGACAAAAGAAGCTGTTTGGCGCGACTGCAGCAAAGAAGAGTAAGGACACATCTATATATTCAGAATTCAGTTAACAGGGTAAAAGCTGGAACTTTATTAAATAGAGACAATAATCCAGATTTCTAAATGTAAACGCAAAGGTGGACCCATAATACATCTATACAGTAAGACTGAATGCTCATGTTTGTGCACACATCACAATTAACATGCAAAGAATGCATACATGCCCCTGAAATATGAAAAACAAAACGGAAACCTTTCCAGACAGTTTACACATGTCCCCCTTACACACTGACTAACAGAAGCAGCATATCTTTTTGCTTGTACACTGGGTAGATTTATTATAGCGGCACTTATCGTGCCGCTATTACGCTTCCTGCTTCGCCTCTTTACTGAGGTGAAGCAGGAAGCACTATAGATGAGATATATTAACATCTCAATGGCCAGGGCGGGGGAGTGAAAACTCCCCCCTCCGGCGACCCCTGCCTGAGCCTACAGCACATCAGCCTAGCGCTGATGCGCTGTCTCTCACTCCCGGTCGGCTCCACTGAGCATGTGCGGGATCTCGCAAGCGGGTGTGTTAGAAGAGATGGACAGTAATTAGTTAGACAATGTCTATGTAGACACCAGATGTTAGACAACCAATAGGTCGACAGGGACAAAAGGTCGACATGTAGAAAAAGTTGACAGGATCAAAAAGGTCCCGGTTGACCTTTTGTACCTGTCAACCTACTCACTGTCTAACATCTTGTGTCTATCTAGACATTGTCTATCTAATTACTGTCTATCTACAGTCCGGAACCCCTCGCAAGCATCACAAAACCCAGCATGCAGCCACAGAGCCAGCAGCTCTCGCAGCAGGGACAGCACTGTCCCTGCTGTGGGGATAGGACATCGCCAAGCTGCAGATGTCAATAGCGATAGCTGCATTGTGTGGAACAGTCAAGCGAACTGACCGTTCATACATAGCCCTGCCTATCGGCGCTGCTATCTTGTAGTTAGCAGCGCTGATAATGACAGGCACATAGCACCCCTGTCATTTACCGCCCAGACCCCCAATCATACATGGGGGAGAAGCGGTATCAGCACCCAAAGTGCGCTGATGCTGCTTCAGCGGTTAATACATCTCCCCCCTTCAGCGTTAGCTGCTCCCCGTGCATGCCGGACCAAACGTTCTTTGCTCCCAAGCCTAGCAACCAAAGTTCAACAAACACTAACTACGTATGAACCTGCAAACCGGTCTGAACGTTCTTGGCGCCCCCGCGGTTTAACAACGAAATGTGCCCATTTCCAACTCCCTCCCTCCCTCCTTAGTTGCCCCCGCACCGCCGACATACTGGGCATTGGTGCACGCATGATGTCGAAATTAAATTTAAACAAAAACAATTATACATATATACACATACACACAAAGATACAAAGCCAGGCACCTCTGGAAAACACAGATGGTCTACACATTAAGCAGAGCCCATACTGAATATGTAAATAAAGCTGGATCCATGCTAAACTGGTTCACAAAGATCTAGCCGGATCCACACTAAATTTAGCACATAAAGCCACATCCATACTAAACTCACACACAGAAAAAGTTCCACTCTAAAATCACATGCAAGGTTCTTGTCGGATCCACACTTAATTCACATAAATACACCTGAATTTTGCTAGATCCACATTGAATTCAGATTTTAGGCCAGGTTTGTTTGTATGAATTTATTGTGAGTCCAGGTGGTTTTGTGTTAATTCAACTTTTTATATCCAGCTTTTGTGTATGCTACTAACTGAAACCCCCCTAGCACAGAAACCATCAACTCTCATTACATTAAAGGAGCTTGAATGTGAACTCTTCCCCAGAATGGAAATGATATATCTATATATATATATAACTACACCAAATGACATAAGAACTTGGGTGTTACAATAGATTTAGTTTATATATTTGATGATTAGTTCCACAGAACATCAAGCTCTCCAATGGGAGGTCACCAGCAGCCAAGTTCACAGACAATAAAAGCCTTCGGGGCATATTAATCACAATCCACATTTTTTTTTCGGATAAGATTTTAAACCTAAATTTGCAACGTGAAAATGTAATTTCACGCAAATTTAGTATTAAGCTGTTGCCAGTAGACTGGCCCTAATAAGAGTCCACTCCAAAGAAAAGCAGGAAGCACAGTGATAGCTTAAGCTAACACTCTGCTTCCTGGTCCGGCGTCTGTACGCATACAGCACATGCGTGGCCATCTGTCAAGCATGCATCAGTGGGGGACAACAAAGAGGGATCCTCTGAAAGAATTCTACTATAGGCTAGGCAGAGCCGTAACTAGACTTTTTGGTGCCCTGTGCCAGAAAGAGCATTGGCGCCCCCCCTCCCCTATTTTTCAAATAGCCACATAAGACACACATCCGAAAAAGGGCCATAGCCTCATGGGGAAGGGCCAGGGAAGAGATAGGAGAGGCCAGGAGATGCTGGGGATGAAAGAAGAGGAAGCTACAAGTGAGAATGATAATAAACAGAAAATTGACAGGCCCAAACAGCGCCCCCTGCCCTGCGGTGCCCTGTGCCATGGCACAGGTCGCACCACCCTTGTTACGGCCCTGGGCTAAGGCCATCTTCAGATATTGTTAGCTAACAGAACCAAGCACGGCTCGTCAAATTCAACTACATAACAGCCCCCATAGAAACCCATGGGGGCTGATTTGCGGACGGAAATGGAGGACCCGATATATTTCCGATATCTGATGCGGTTCCTCCATGCTAAATCCGGAGGATCCTTAATATTTATGGCTACCGCTTGAAAGCAGGAGTTTTCGGGGAATATCTCACAAATTCTGTTCAATATATATGCCCTGTCATACTGTATTGTGGCCTTCATGCACTGTTACAATGTTTTAATCTATGTATTTTGTAAACGGGTTTAATGATCAATGGCAATTAGAGATTTGTCCTTATACATCTTTGCTGCAGTCGCACTAAAAAGCCCCTCTCGCAGCGCCAGGTCCCACGCGACTCTGCTAGCACCAAGTATTTTTTGCTGAAAATGCCTCTAAGTCGCAATGCGATGTGACTAGGATGCACCAGCAGACTGTGCTGAATAATTTGATATGCAACTCTTTTATATCTGAGTGCAACCAAGTCTCTGAATCTGCATATGAAGCGCCACAATGTAGCAGCGGCAGCCTATATCATTCCAAGTTCCATTGTGGTTCATATACAGACTCAGGTGCACACAGATATAAAAGTGTCGCATATAAAACTAATTTGAAGTCTGCTGATGCATGCTAGTAACAATGCATTGCGACTTAAGCTGGGTACACACTGACAGATACATTGGCCGATCAATTGATCGGCCAATGTATCTGCTGCCAGTCGGGCAGTGTGTATCCACGCTATGTCGGTGAACGTCGGCGTTCTCAGACATATCGCATTGGCTGTGCTGCACAGCTGATGGACAGATATGTCTGCAGACATATCTGTCCAGCGGCAGGTGTGTACGGACGAGCGGCAGACAGCCCGTACACACAGAGCGGCAGCCGCGAGGAGGGGGGCGGGACACCCCCCCCGCCCACCGGGACACACCCCCTGCAGGCAGACACAGATGATGGTTGTTAAGTGTGTACAAACAACCATCATCTGCAGATATATCTGTATAGTGTGTACCCACCATTAGACGCATTTTCGGCAAAAAAAAATTACGCCCGAAGCTAGCAGATTAGCACGGGAGCTGGCGGCTCACTCATGCCAGGCAAGTCACGCAGCGGGAAGTATTGAGGATAGATTTATTTGGACACATCTCTTTATATATTCAAGCCTGCATTGGAAATTATTATAGAACTTAAGGCCGAGTTAACTTTAAAATATGTATTATTTTTATTAAACTAAAACATAGCCAGTATTTTTTTTAAATAGCATATTTTTAATTAAAAAAATTTATTTACCAAGATGTTTTCACTTTAATTTATGAGGTCTACTTTGTTCTACCCTACTATTATATATATGTTTATCATGTTCATAAAAATGTATCTGAAGAGCTCAGATATAAAGCTTTCTGTAAAGTTAATTTCTATTCTGTGTATTAGATTATCAAAAATAGAATATTCCTCACTCTTAAATTCAATATACTGTAAAGCTGGCCACACATCTAAAGATTATCTGTCCAACCAGCCAACTAGTTGATTGGTTGGAATGAAAATCTGGTAAGGTATGAAAGCAAATGACAATCAGCAATTTGCTCCCAAATGCTGGAAAATGGACCAAAACTGTTGTTTGAACAAATTGTTTAGAGCAAACATTTAACAAACTTGTCTGAACGACCATTTTCATCTGTTTTCTGGCATTTAGGGGCAAATTGCTAATCATCAGTTACTCCCATACGTTACCAGATTTTCATTCCAACCAATCAACAAGTTGGCTGGTTGGATGTAAATTGGTCTAGTGTGTGGCCAGCTTAAGTGGACTTGTCTCACTTACGAGCATCATTCTTGAAATAAATTAAAAAATGCTTCTATATAATACAGTGTTTATTCTGATAACTATGGGACTGATTCATCTTTGGGAATAGAGTAAGATATAGCACGTAACTGATCTTGGTAAAACCATGCTGCACTGCAGGTGGGGCAGATTTAAAATGTGCAGAGATTTAGATTAGGGAGGAGTGTGTCCAAACTAACCTCTAATTTGCAGTTTAAGAATAAAGATGTGCGGTATTTGTGGGCTACATGCAAAAGCAGCCAGTATTTACCCTACATGCAAAATAAAATGTATGTATTTGCACCCCTTGCATGACAACATGGTTTGTCCTGGTTCACAGTTACTTGCTATATCTTACTCCAGTAGTTCCCAAATTTTTTTGAATCGCGGCGCGTTAGTGCATCAGAATTGTTTTCACGGCACCCCTGAGCCAAAAGTTTGTTATTGAGAAATTCAGAAAAAAATGTAGTGACGTAGTAAAGTGAAGTAAATTGTACTTATATGTCATCCTTAGGTTCAGTTATGTAGTTGGACAGGTTTGCACTTCTGTTTGTCCACATATTTATATTACATTGACCATAAATAATCACTGTACAACAAATTAATACTTTTAATTTGTTTCCTTTCTAAAAATAGTCATACATTACTAACTTGAGGTCAAGAAAAACTAAAATGATTTCAGAATGTTTTTACAAGCTCTATTTTTTGAGCTACACTACTTGCACTATACTGTATGTACATTAGTAATATAGTCATAATGAAAAGCTATTTTAAAATAATCTGATATTTTCTTGATTGAATTAAAACAATTTTTATTTATTTTCTATCAATCACAAATAAGAAATAATGAAACAAACATACAGCATACGAAACAAACATACAGCATACGAAACAAACATACAGCATACGAAACAAACATACAGCATACGAAACAAACATACAGCATACGAAACAAACATACAGCATACGAAAGTACTATCTAATATAGTGGCCTATTCATGGGGGTGCTTTCTCTCTGCTTGTCGCTTGTACTCCTCTTCTGGGGCATCTCTTGTCACTGTCCAACAGTAGTGATTCATCTACCCTGATATCTTTGTTCCATTGCTGAAATGTCTTGGTGGAATCGTTCACTATGCTTATCACTCAGTGCACCATAGTTATCTTGTGTGGGTAATCCTGTGAGTCGCATATATTTGAATAGGGGAGGGGACAAATAACTGATTCATTTAATTAGGTCATTAGGCCCCGCCCCCTCTGCGCAGAATGCAGATTGCTGTTAGGAATCTCTCCATTCTGCCCACTTCACTAGGAATACTC
Source organism: Taudactylus pleione (assembly GCA_031769625.1). Taxonomy (NCBI): domain Eukaryota; kingdom Metazoa; phylum Chordata; class Amphibia; order Anura; family Myobatrachidae; genus Taudactylus; species Taudactylus pleione. The sequence goes on along the minus strand of JAUIMM010000040.1, from coordinate 24,265,652 downwards.
CTACATCGTCATAAATGGGCTATATCTCTAAACTCAGAGCTAATTGAGAGTTTTAAATGTCATATTCATTCTTTGCATGCTGAAATCAATTAGAAGTAACTATTTTCACATCGGAAACATTTTCATTGTTGTGCAGTGTAATTTGATTTGGTGCTGGACCACCAACCTGAGGCACCCCTGCAAGTGTCCCGAGGCACCCCAGTTTGGGAACCACTGCCTTACTCAATTCCCCCAAAGCTGAATAGATCTGCCTGATGTGCATTGCACGCATGGAAATAAATATGTATATTCCCCTGTATGCACAGTTGTAAACATCACTACATTGCAACCTCCCCCAATCATCATCATTAGGGTGCACCTGTGCCTGCCTATACTGGTGGAAATAATACAGCTGGAAGCAGGCATATTTATGCTTGCATTCAGCCCTGTATACCTTTCTATTGTGGTAACACACCCCATTGAACTTTGCCTACATGGGAGCGCTCAGGTAAAGCCCAGCTCTGCCTCTTCAGACGAAAGAGTAGACAAACATGTGGGGGCCCCTATCAATAAAAGTTGAAAATGTGATATATATATATATATATAAGTCCCATGAGGTTGGCACTCCCATAGAGAGAGTTTAAAAGACCGTGGTGCCAGCAATTCCAATCAACACATATCAATTTATATATATATATATATATATATATATATATATATGTATGTTCCTGACGAAGGTTTAAGAATAAACCGAAACTGTTGAACGTGGTGAGGTCCGTGTGATCCCTCTTTATTTTCTCAGTGAGTGCCGTCAATTGTGGCTTATATTTCTCTGAGGAGTCAGAGGGCACCGGAACTTTGTGATCTTATATACAGCCAGGTGGAGTGCCGATTATTGATTTTATATATATATATATATATATATATATATATATATAATGTGTGTGCTATATATACTGTATATACCCAGACACTCCCCTCATTCACCAATTACTTCCGTCCTCTGTCATGCACTAAGGACACCCCAGCAGCAACCAATCATACATTCATCACCAACACACAGTGAAGACACAACCCTCATCATTCACTATCAGCACCCACCGTTATATACTGCACTAAAAACACACAGACACCCCCCTCCCACATTAAAAACACACAGACACTCTCTCCTACACTAAAAACACACAGACACCCCTCCCCTGCTACACTACCAGCAACGAGGCACCCCCCCTACCTTCCGGCTGCAGTGTGCTGCTTGTACTCCCTCCATGGTGCCCACTGACCTGAGCAGAGGAAACAGGTCCCGGGCCCCGATCGCCTTGTGTGTGGGCGGAGAAGAAAGGACCCGATAGGTAGCCCGGTCAGTTTGAAAAGGGGGCGGAGCCAAATCGTGGGAGGGGCGGGCCTAATTACGGGCAGCAGCACCGTTAATAAACCATTTTTTTGTTAATGTTTTATGGGGATGTGGCTGGGGGCTGTGTGTGGGGGCCCCAGAACGACCGCCCCTGTCGCCCTGCCCTTAATCCGGCCCTGAGTGTAGATGTACTTCCAAAGAGTCTATTTAATCTGTACTTGCATATACTTGATCCCAGAGCATGCACAGTGCAAAAACAAGCAAGATACGCTCCACAAAAAGGAGTACTTTAATCTCATTATCAGGCTCACATTAGCTTTCTTAATAGTATTATGGGAAGGCTAGACATATTGTAGTGTCACAATGAATTTAAGATTACAGAAAAAAATCTCCGTTCAATTTAAAATCTGAATAAAGTCAAGTGCACATTTTACCATTGCAGACAACACATGCTTAAGTGAATGCTCTTTTTATATTAATGCCAGCATCCAGTTGGGGGAGGAGTGTAGTCATTAGCATTCATGTCACTAGTGCCACCATTGGGCACTCAGAAGAAAAATACACTTTGCTGGCTAATAAGGCAGACAATATATATGTTGATGTGAAGTCTAGAGAAAAAAATATAACAAATGAAATAACATAACCTAGTGTTACGGGACAAACCACTACACAGCCATGAATATCACTGCATCTTTTCCAACTATAAGTAATGTTTATCCCTTGTTTGAACACTCCATCAGCTGTCACCTGAGAAAAACGTTACTTTGTGCCATCGTCCATTAACTACTATGCAATAGTGCTATTGTTTTCCAGTACAGTATTATTGTACTTTTGTTTTATAAAGCAACAACATAATCCAGAGCACAGAACAGTTAAAGGAGAAATTACTAAGCGCAAGGTATGAACCACAGGTAGGATCTGCAGCAGCACAGTAGTAGGGTATTGCCAACCATACAGTACAGTTAAAGCGGAAATGAATCACAATTTTGAAAAGGATTAAACATATATATATATATATATATATATATACACACATATATATACATATATATATATATATACATATATATATATATACATATATTAATATATATATATATATATATATATATATATATATATATATTACACACACACACACACACACACACACACACAGGCTTGGCCTGCACTGTAGCCTGCATCTTAAGCATGTCATCTGAAGCATGGAGTTACAACCGGAGTTCGAACTGGATTTTGACTCAGTGGCGTAACTTCATCCCAGGTGCCTGGAGGCAAGATAAATGTTTGGTGCCCCCCCCCCCCCAAATTAAAATGTACCACCCCCCCAACACCTATGCCAGCCCCAGCTGCCGCACCTCTATGCAGTTCCCCCAGTAGTGGTCCCCCTGTGCAGTGCGCTCTCTGTAGAGGTACCCCTATGCAGTGCCGCCTATGTAGTGCCCCCCAGTAAAGGTCCACCTATGCAGTACCTCCAGTAGTGGCCCCCCCTTTGCAGTGCCCCCTGTAGAAAGCCCCCTGTAGAAAGCCCCCTGTAGAAAGCCCCCTGTAGAAAGCCCCCAGTAATGAGCCCCCAATGCCCCCTGTAGTGAGCCCCCCCCCACGAGCGCACACTTCTGGGGGCACTACAACGGGGGGCTACTACTGGGAGCACTACAAGGGGGGGGCTACTACTGGGGGCAATTTTTTTTATTTTTAAAGTTTACCAGTAGCTGCTGCATTTCCCACCCTAGGCTTATACTCGAGTCAATAAGTTTTCCCAGTTTTTTGTGGTAAAATTAGGTACCTCGGCTTATATTCGGGTCAACTTATACTCGAGTATATACGGTACTGTAAACCAAAATTTAAACCATTTCACACAGCAGCGCAGGAATGCTGCCACTCCAACTTCATTTACACTCCCGAGACTGCTGTCTCTTGCTGCAGCCAAATCGAACTGCACAAACTGCTGGATGCGACAAGACCACACACTTGAGCAAAGGAGACGCTGTGGCTTTTTGCAGATCACACTATCATTTTTTCTGATTACGTTTAACATGGTTTTAACTTATAATGCGATCACCATTTATTCTTTTTTATTTTTTCTCCACCTGGACATTATACTTCTGCTAATTGCACACCCTGCCAGATGTAACCTACGCAGTGCGCCCCAGATGGCTGACTCGGATGGTTCTTTCTTGGGCAGGATAAACAAACACATGGATCTATTAATTCAGTGCATTTCATATTTCAAATGTTTCAGTCACCCGTAAATGGCATGCCCAAACTGCAGTACTGTTTACTGTATTTACTATTCCCTGTTTTGTAAAATGTACTTCCACTCCACTGTATGCTATACTGGTGTGCTATACCTCCACTGAAGTGCATCCTCCATAGGCAGGATGTACTTCATGTGGATCTATTCACACAGGGTATATCATACTGCCACAACTGTGTCAGTTTTCCCATATATGCCTTTGACCCTTGTGCGCTTATCTCCCACAGTGCAACCTTCGTAGTGCGCCCACCATGGCTGCCTCACCTGGTACACCCGTGGATGGGATGAAAAATACATGGACCTGACTATTATGGTGGAACCCTACTCCTAGCGTCAGGACGGTGCAACCACCCATTTTGTGTCTTCTAGGTGTAACCTATTCCACCCAGGGTAATCCTACGTAGTGCGCCCAAGATGGCTGCCTCATTTGGTACCTTTTGCGGGTGGAATATATAACCCATGGAAGTTATTTCCCAAAATGTCTGCACCAACCCTGCAATATGCTTATTGTGCTCTCTAGGTTTCGGTTGATTTTAATTATCTCTGTGTGGTTTTCTATTATTTGCAACATCAAATCCTTGTACAATGTACCATGTTTTCTGTTTTCTGATGTCTGTAAAGCGACTGTTGTCCTTTGGGAGAAAAGCGCTATAGAAATAAAATTATTATTATTATTATTATTATTATTATTATTATATATACAGGTCGAGTCTCCCATATCCAAAATGCTTGGGACCAGGGGTGTTTTGGATATCGGAATATTCCGTATTTTGGAATATTTGCATACCATAATGAATGGGACCCAATTTTATACACAGAATGCATTTATGTTTTATATACACCTTATACACACAGCCTGCAGGTCATTTTATACAATATTTTAATAATTTTGTGCATCAAAAAAAGTGTGTACATTCATGAAATTCATTTATGATTCATATATACCTTAAACACACATCCTGAAGGTTATTATATACTATATTTTTAATAATTTTGTGCCTTAACAAAGTTTGTGTACATTGAACCATCAGAAAGTAAAGGTTTAACTATCTCAGTCATGCCAAAAATATTCCGTATTTCGGATATGGGAGACTCAACATATATATATATATATATATATATATATATATATATATTTATATATATATATATATATATTTATGCAATTATATCAAAACTGCAAATGTAAAAAGTAAATAAATCCAATTGTGTATATACACAGTTACAAAAACATGTTGAGATATGCGCTACTGAGTATATCATCATGAAATGTACATAAATGCATATATTAGGCTAAACACAATGTATTTACATTCCACATTGCATTAGCCCTTGTATGTCTAAAACAAATGCACTGTTACGATAGTTGTAAAAAAGTAATTTTTAAAAGTAATTTAATGTTAGTATTTTAGGCAAAGAATGCCACACAACAGGAAAAAACCCTTATCCAGAAAACCTTTGATGACAGAACTATATTTGTTTTCAGGGTCAAACTGTTACCTTTATGTAATACAGGTAACACATGGAATTTACACAAATGATAGCTTAAAACATTTTTTTTTTAAAAACTTAAAATAAAAATAGACTAAAAAGCAAAAATAAGAAAAAAATGTTTTTTTTTGTCACATCAAAAGTTTAGTAGCAGAACACCAGCATTTATGTTTGCTCCAGCACAAATGATTGTGTGCAGACAATGGGAAAAATGTTCATTGAAGGGATAAAGACTGATTGGGTATACTAATGATTTATTCATAGTGAGAGGTAGTCCCTCAGGGTATAACAGCTCAAGAGCAGAGACCATTCTCTGCAGGCTACTTAAACAATATCAATAGCTCACTTGTGATATTTACACAGCTTAGATATTCGAGCAAAGTCTGCCACGGTACCTCTGGATGTAAGTTGTTCTGTCCCCTGACAAAGTGTGGATTACTAGTAACAAATCGATATTAACAATATGCAAGTGTAATAAAAACCCTCCACATTTCCAAGCTGTACTGCATATCATAGTTGGGCCTTTTTTATGTACTGAAACTTCCTTTCAGAATAGGTATAAAGGAAAACGTTTCTAATTAATTTTTTAGATGTTCTAGAAAATGAACATACATACCATGTAATGTTATGTTTCCACATGAAAAAGGCAACAGTATTTATTTTCAGATAAAAGCCCAAAATCTGAGAAATTAGTAGCCTATATATAGGTCTAAAATAAAAATGTGACTATGCACACCAACAAAAGGTACCCTATATTACCAACTACACATAAGTCATGCACTGGTCAGAGTTATGGCATGATTTAAACAAAAAACGTGCATGCTTATGTAACATAAAGATAAAAACAACTTTGATACAGAGGTGTGTCTGACAAATCAGTATTCTGCTCACTGGTGCCATCAGGAACAGCACTTCACTATTCTCTGCTACTGCTCCCTTTACCAGCTAACACTCAGTTCAGTATTATTATTATTACCCTATTAAAAGCCGACACTTGACAGTAAGGCATGGGCCACAGCTGGATCTACAGCTCAGATCAGTTCATTCACTTCGTTGTAAAACAAGATGTAGAATGTATCATTTGCAACATTCAGCTACTCCATTCAAGTGCCCCATAAATCAGTTTGTGTATAGTTTAATGTTAGAGGAAGCGCTTCTATAGTTGAAATTAATACTCTTCTAGGCTCACAGAAAAATCCAAAACTTTATAGAGAACATAAAAAATTAGAAAATATTTACAGTATGTCTCATAAATTTCAACCTAAACATTTTATATCATTTGAGTTTGACTTGGTATTGTTAACCACATTTTAAAATAGTGAAGGGACATTATTACCCATTTAATGGTTTTGGTCAAATGGTTAACAGTGAATCAGACATTTTTAATTAATAAAATCTTCAGGTTTCTCTAATTACATTATACTGTATCTGTTGCTAGAGAGCAGTGGCGTAACTAGGGGGGGGTCGGGCAGGGTGCGTGCCCTGGGCGCCACGGTCCGGCCCGCCCTAGTTAGCCACCAGTGTAGCGCCGACCGCAATGAATACGGTCAGCACTACACATTTACACAGGACCGGCGCTAGGCTTCCAGCGCCGGTCCTGTGCTGCACACCTGAGCCCGTTCCCTCCCCCTGAGTGCTTGCCCAATAGCGCCAGGAGGCGGCTCAGGCTGTGCATAACACACGCATCGCCGCCAGCGCTGGCGGCGATGCGTGTGTTAAACAGCAGCCAATGAGAGTCAGATAGACTCTCATTGACTGCTGCAGCACCCACTGCAAGAGCCGGACTTCCGTCCGGCTCCTGCAGTGGGTAATGGGACTGACGTCATGACGTCTGTCCGATTGTGCTGAGCGCGCCAGCCCGGGAGGACTGGCGGGGTGGCGGCGTCGCGGACTGGAGGAGCAGCAGCAGCGTGAATTCAGGTAAGTATGTTTTTATATATATATTTTTAAAAACCTGTCAGCACTACTGGGGGCACCATTATTAGGAGGACCTCTACTGGGGGGGGCTATTACTGGGGGCATCATTATTAGGAGGACCTCTACTGGGGGGGCTATTGCTGGCGGCACCATTATTAGGAGGACCTCTACTGGGGGGGGCTATTACTGGGGGCACCATTATTGGGAGGACCTCTACTGAGGGGGGGGCTATTACAGGGGGCACTTAATCAGGAGGGGGAACCTCAACTGGGGACCACTACTTGGGGGGGGAACTACTACTGGGGGCATTATAAAAGGGGCCTACTACTAGGGGCACTGCACTGGGGGGACCACAACTGGGGGCAATAACAGGAAGGACCACTACAGGGACCACTGGATAGGGGGGGGGTCACTACTGGGAGCCTGCATCAGGGGGACCACTACTGGGGGCACTGCTTGGGAGGGGGGGGGGGGACTACTGCTGGGGGCACTATATAAGGGGTTTACTGCTAGGGGCACTGCGGGGACCACTACAGGGGGCACTAGATAGGGGGGATCACGACTGGGTGCCTGCATAAGGGGGACCACTACTGGGAAACCTGCATGGGGGGGGACTACTGCTGGGGGCACTATATAAAGGGCACTGCATAAGGGGATACCACTACTGGGTGCACTGCATTGTGGGGACTGCTACTGGGGGCACTGCATAAGGGGGAACACTACATAGGGCGCTGCATTTGGGGGGACCACTACTGTGGGCACTGAGTAAGGGGAATTAATTGGGGGCTGTATAAGGGGGACCACTACTGGGGATACTGTAAAGGGGCACTACTATGGGCCTGCATAAGAGGGACCACAACTGCATACTGGGGGTACTGTATAAGGGGTACTACTGGGGTTAAGGTGCATATGGATAGGAATGTCCAGCGTGAAAATAAAGGGGTGTGTCATGTTGACACGACCCATTTTTAAGTGACCAGGCCTTTTTTTTTCCCCGCACGCACGTATCGGGTTGGTGGGGGGGGGGGGCTCCCTTTTCAAATTTGCCCTGGGCTCTAAATACCCTACTTACGCCACTGCTAGAGAGACATGCATACAGTATAGAAATAAGCAACTGTTTAAGTTACAGCTAAACAGTATTTAAGAATACAAATATGATTTTATTAAAGTCAAACTAAAATATTATTACAGGGGTACATTTTTATTATTTAAAAAACTGAACTTTTAAAGGGAAAGAAAAAAATGGAAAAAACAATCCATTAGAGCCTGATATTCTCCAGTTTATACATTGCTTACCATTGGTAAGTAAAATAAACAATTTTAACTATTTGTTTATTCCTGTTTGCTCATTGCAGCTAAAATGTATTAGGGTGGGCTGTATCATGTATCACATATTGCATGCAATACATCCCACCACTTATTGCATACATAGCCACCTTAATAATGATGATAGTGTATAATTGGTCACAAATGTGAAATGCACACCCATTTATTCAAATACATTAAAACAGCAGAAGCAGTGCTCAAAAAGTCACTTTAACTGCACGGAACCTTAGTTACAGAAAGCAAGACTGATGGTGCACATCCACTAGGCGATGGGGTAACGACAGTACGATTACAACATTGCAATGGTACAGTCGTTCCCCATCCCCTGCAGTGCCTACACTCAACGATTAGTCGTTCAGTGTAGGCACCCGCCTTCATCCCCGAACATGGTCAATCTGTCGTTATCGGCAGATTGACTGGCATGTTCAGGTGATGATTGATGTCGGAAACGACCACCGGGAGTGCGCATCGCTGGTCATTTCCAACATTATACTGCACGATTAATGAGTGATTGAACGATTAACGATGTCGTAAATCAATCGCTCATTAAAATCGCCTAGTGGATGTGCACCTTAACTTGTGCACAATTGGAGGAGGGAAGCCTGCACAATTATTTAGAAGTGATGAAACAAATTTTTTTTAAAAACTGAATGTTAATATTTGCATCTGCTTCACAGAGCAACTCGGATGCTTCAAGCCATTTGGGTACTTAGCTGCAGTATTCACCCATTAACTTCATTATATATTTTCATAGTGTGTCATGATTTTAAGCAATTTCTGTACTAACTGGAAAGCCATGCCTCCTGTCACAATCCAGTCTCATCTCACCCAGATACAACAAGGGGAGGGAGTCTCGGCTGCAGACTTGTGCATGCAAATTACTCTGAACAGGTCGCAGAGTGGAATTTAAAAAAAAAAGCAAAACTGCAAATTGCAATTGACTGGTTAAGGCTCTTTATATATCGATCTTGTACCCCTGCTCAATGTTTTATTCTAATCTTTTGACAATTAAAGTATGGAGTGACTTTTAAAGGACTGAACAAGCTTCATTTCACATGGGTGTCCCAGTTCCATTTCATTACAAAGGACTGTAACCTTTGAGAAAGTCCCACCCGCAGGAAATATGTGGGCCTCTTAAATCTAGATTGGAACACTGTGTCATCTGGGTATGCCACAATCCTTATGCTCCATGGAGTGTCCGCAAGGATCTAGGAGTCTCTGTTCATGAAAGGTTGGAAGAATTTTAAAAGATTTCCTGTTTGGTTCTGTTTATATACTGCAAAATCAGCTGGTTCCTGGGAAAGTGAATTCTGTAAAACACTTATTTTTTTATTTGGTACGAGGCCAAAAACATTATCACTATGGGCCATATTCAATTTGAGGTGTATTGTCGGAATCGGCGATAATCTAATCGCCGATGACGTCATTTTCGCCTATTTCAATTATCCCGGTATTCAATTACATTGACTTTTCGCCGGTGCCAAACCTGCAACAAACCTGCAACAGCTGCATGATGCTATTATGTCAACATGGATCAGAAACTGTAAGGAATGTTCCCGGAACCTTGTTTAATACATGACACAAAGAATTCAGGCTAGACTGGGGGGGAGGGGCAAACGCTAGATATACACATAAAGGTACACCTAACAAAGTGGCAACTGAGTATACACACATACATTAAACTAAACCCATCAATTTCAAAATTTTATAAACAAACATATAATCAATGACGAGATATATACCAGAAGCTAAAATTAGATTGTCACGATCCTGACTAATTTTTCCCATATTCTCCTATGTTTTACCTCTGCAGTGCTGTTCCAGATAGCGCTGAGGTCCACTTGCGCTGTGACCGCTCATCGCTCCCGGATGACGCAGAGGTTCGCCTGCACTGTACATAGCATCCAGCTGGATATGAGGTCTGTCTACACAGTTCCTGCTCTGTGCTTTCAGTGGGTTTACTCAGCATGCTAGAACGCAGGCTGCACACCAGAGTTCTCTCCAAATGAGGTATGGGCGCAGCCATCTTGGATTCAGTCACCTGACTCTCCTCCACCACTCAGAGTGCTGCTCCCAGACCAGCTGAGCTCAGCATCCAATCCCTGGGGATCCACCCCTATAAATTCCATTTCTCCATTGCCAGTACAATGTCGCTTCTGCTGAAGTTACAGCTCTGTGCTGAGCTCCCAGGTACTCTGTATCTGAAAGGTTCCAGTCTCTGTGATTCAGGTTTTAAGTCTGGTTGCAAGTGTCCATTCCATCTGTGCTCCAGTCTGAATTATCCACTGAGACTTGTTCCTAACTACAACCATCAGTCCCAACCAATATCTCCAACCATCAGTCCCGGCCGATATCGCAAAACATCGGCCTGGCCAATAGCTCCAAACATCAGTCCTGGTCGATACCTCCAAACATCGGTCCCATACGATACTTCCATAATCGGTTCCAAACCAACCCAGTATTGCAATGCTTCATCATCAGTTCCAAACCGACCCAGTACTGCAACTTATTAACAGTCCCAAACCGATCCAGTCCTTTCATTCATCAACATCAGTCCCAACAGATCAAGTTAGTCAATTCTTTCACATCGGTCTCAAACAGATCAAGTTGATCAATTCTTTAACATCGGATTCAATTCCATCAAGTTCTTCAAATCAACAACATTGGTCTCAAACCGATCCAGCTCTCAATACAGCATCATTGGTCCCAATCCGATTCTGCTCATTCATTTAGTATTATTTATTCAGTTCCATTCCAACCTATTATTTAGGTTGATGGGCCTTCAGGCCCATCATCCACTGCCATACAGTGTCTCTATCTCCTCAAATCATTAAATATGAAGTCCTGGCTCAAGCCACCCAAGTTCCTTCACGCATCTCTGATCTCCCTTTCAGCCTTCAACGCCTGTTCCTACCCAAACCAAGCCTCAGACGTGACATAGATTTCTCTACAGAACAGAAAGATCCATTAACTCAAAATCACCTTGTTGCCCCTAAATGCAATTTAGAGTGCATACAAAAATATACACACAAACACAGAAAGAATACAGATGTGTGCATCACACTAGAGTTCCACATCTACAGACATCGACTTTTGCATGAACATAAGCGACTATTTTGTCTCATGTAGCCGAACAACTCTTCAATACAGAAAAGTAATTTATTTCACCTGCATGCTCAGTGGATATTGCCATATCTTCAGAAAAAAAAGTCAGACCTGACTTTGTTTAGTATATATATTTTTTTAGCATAAATAATAATAAATAATTTCTTGCAAAAACAGGTGGAAGAGGAAGGGGATACAGATATAAGTAGGGATGAATGGAAATGAGAGCATGACAAATATTGAACAGCAGTGAAATCAATGCATGGTACAGTATGTCTAAAAGCGGGTATAATGGAACAGAAAAATATGAATCATTAACAAGAGTAACAGAGTATATAAGTTTTATGTGTATTACAGCAGACATTAGCAGGGGCTCGCTGTTCTAAGATGGCATGTAATACTACAATTTAAAATTTGAATAGTGTTTTATTTTATTTGGACTTTTAGCAAAATAAAGGTTAGTTATTTTTTTTTTAATTATATATTCTATCTCTGTGCTTATGTTTAACAGTAATTTTTGACTAGCTATATCCTACAGACAAAATGTATTTGTTTGACGTTGCACTTGAACTGTATTTGTTTACACAGATTGCAGTTCGGTATATATGTGTATATGGATTTATGTAATATATCTGTATGTTTGTATAGATAGGTGGAAGAGCACAACTTGCATGAATATAACCATATTTACTTACTATAATCAAATGAAATTCTAGTTATATGGTAATAAAGTTAGCAATATTGCATTATTTTTAAATCTTTACCTTTCATTATTCATTCACTCTTTGATCTGTCTCCATGGAGCCTTCATTTCTGTACAAATCATGTGTATTTATCCCAGTAAAACAAGTATTGAGATGTATATTTACTCTGTAGCTTTTGATGACAGTCAATAATGGGGAAATGTAATTCTCTGCGATGTTGCTGGCAGTTACTTTAGAGCTACATTGCAGATATACATGTGCACCTCTATGGGCTGTGAAGGAAAAGCTGTGATGTAGGCGGCTGCCAGTTGCCAGGGCAATGGTCTGAACACCATGAACTCGCAGCCATCGCATTTAATTAATTGCCGGTTTGCATAACAGGACAATTTTACTCATACTAGTTCAAGGACTTTTATTTAGACAACTAGGAGCCGTATTCAATTTGAGCCGAGCCGCGTTAAGTTAACACGGCCCGGACTTAACGCCAACTTCGCCTGTTTTGGAGGCGGAAAAGTATCGCGCACGTGCACGCTTTACCCTGTATTCAATTTGAAAGTACGCGTAAACGGGACCCGGCGATACTTTAACAAGCGGAAAGTACTGTCAGTTTTGGGGAAATCAGCCTGACACCCCCCAAATGATGCTCTGACATGGGGGTTCCCTATGGTACCCCCTGATTTGGCTTGCTGAAGGTATTTGGTGTTTTTAAACGGGCTCAATAGCTGCTAAATTGCGTTTTTCTATATCTGATGCAGAATAGTATTTAGGAGTATTTTTTCCAGAAAATAAGTTATCCCAGCAAATTTGGGGTACTTGAAAATGGGGGTCAGCATATTTAAAGTTGAAAAAGTGAAGTAGAAAAAATCATGAAAAATCCATCTGCCGCAAGCACCTGCAATCAAAAATACACTTGGGGCATACTTGGGGACCCCCCCAGAGTGAAGTTTGCTAGTTTTTAACTTTGTACCCCAACTTTTTTTTTTGCCCCCTTTTTCAAAGTTATTTTTTGGGGTGTCCTTAAGTGTTTTTTAATTTTTTTTACACAGATTACCTTTGGGGTACTGTCTGAAGGCTGCACGGGGATTCCCGCAAAGTTGTACCCCAAAACCCCAAGTCTGCACTTTTTTCCGCCTGCCATTCATAGGCGATACTTTACCGCCTATTACATTACATTGACTTTCCGCCTAGGCAGAAAATCTTTCAAATTGAATACGGAGTAAAACAAAACAGGCGATAATTACGTCATCGGCAGAAACTTTACGCGGATCCGGACTTAATGCTTCAAATTGAATACGGGTCTAAGTGGCAATTCATTTAAAAGTGAAGGCCGCAAGTTGCCAACATTCAGACATATGCTGGAAAATCTGCAATGAAGCTCTAAAGTAATTCTCGGCAATGTGCTCATCCATTCACATTACAGATAATATACTATGGGGTAATTCAGCTAACACCACATAGTAATACAACTACAGTTTCAGTCTACTTTATTAGTATAATTTTATCAAGGTATTACCTAGGTACATTGCATGTAACAATATCAGTTGTATTTAGGTTTACTGTCAAAGTAATATTATGAAATATTTATAGGCATTAATATTATTAAAGCGCTCGTCAATGCCATATTCCACCACAAACTGCTACTATATGGCAATAAATATCAAATGCTTTTAAACAAGCATGCAATGATTATACAATTCCATACCTAAAAAGATATATATTGTAAAATTATATATTATATTTCATTATAATATTTATATTCTAAAGAAAAAATAATTAAAGCAAAAGAAGAATCAGCATAAGCATAGAACCCTATTTTTGGTATTTGCTTCTTCTGTAATATTGGGAAGAGTGATTACTGGCTGTCACGCCAAAAGGAAGTGAGTAAAGGGACAGAGGAAACAGGCAAACAATGCAATGCTTAGTCCTGCAGCTAAAATTGTACAATAATGAAAGCAGTACATGCAGCCTGACCTATGTCAGTCTTCAATACAAATCTCTGTTGCACACTCAACAAATGCCACCATGAATAGTGATAAACATTGTTACCTGTCCTGTTAAACAAAAACGGAGATTCACATTTGTCCCCAACAACTCCCAATTATATTATTGACAATCTGCAATACATTAGCCTGCATACCTTTCTTTGATTCTATCATTATTCTTATTTCTTATGGGAACACTAAAGGGAACTAATGGAACTGCATATATAAAAGCACACATTTGCTCATCAACTCTTACCAGTGCATCAAACCTCTGACAGCAGAATATTAATTACTCTTGTTAATCTTCCCTCACCTCTGCTTAATTTTGCCTTTGTAGCTCTGAGTATTCCACTGTTCTACTTCTCAGGGTACTCTCAGGAGTACCTTATGTATGTTTACTAGCTGGAGTAACTGGGATGGCAGCTCAAAAGGTAGAAACCCTGCCAACTTACACTCAGTAAACAAAACAAAAAAACAAACAAAAAGTCCAGCTACATATATGAAACAATGCATAGTGCATGCATCAGCAGACACGCTATAAGAAATGGAACTTTAGTGCTGAGAATGACATCACTGGCTGTTACCTATCAGTGGATGTGGTGCCTGAGGAGCTGTGCTAAGGGGAACTAGGAGAATGTTGTCATGGTGTATGGGCCTGTAATGTAAAAATATCACTTGTATACATCAGACTAAAAATTGTGACCAAGGAGCTAAATTTCAAGGGAATGTATTCCAGTGATCAGCAGAGCAAACATACTCGTGAACAATTTGAAGGAGTATTTTTACCTAAACAGAGGTATATCATTACCAGTAATTAAACACAAGCAGACATTCAATTTGAGGCAAAATGTCGGAATCGGCACATCATTTTCGCCTATTTCAAATATCCCCGTATTCAATTAAATTGACTTTTCGCCGGTGTAAAAAAACGGGATAATTTTTCGACTGCCTTTAGCAGGCAAAAAAAAGTGCAGAATCGGGGTATGGGTAAAAAAAAAAAAAAAAATAGCCTGCAGCCTTTACTAAGTCCCCTTAGGATAAACTGTGTAAAAAAAAAAAAATACCCTCAGGACCCCCCCCCCCAAAAAAAAAAATGGTGTTAAAAATTTGGGATTAAAAAAAAAAAAGGGGAACAGTGTTCTAAAATAGCAAAATAGGGGCCTGATTCAGACCCGGTCGCTATATGCTTGCTCTCGCAAGCGGCCGGATAGTCTGCGTACGCGCATGTGCACGCACCGTAGTATGCGAACTACACATTGCGATTGCATACCGCCCGCTCGCCCAGGAAAAGACCGCCCAGCAGGGTGAGTGCCAGGAGGCAGTTTGTGGGTGGTAACATGGGCAGTCCATTAAAAACGGGGGCGTGCCTGAGTGTTTCAACAGCGTTTTTAAGGCGTGCATAATTAACAGGCAGCGTCATAGTTCACGTCACTTGGCTGTTTTTTACACTGAAGTCCTCGCAGTGATTGCAGTAGGGTAAGGCAACTGCAAGTGCTGCATTAGCTTCCGATGGTGCTCGATGTACCAATGTTTTAGGACACTTCCAGGAGATGACGTGCGCTAGTGGTCGGCTCTGCATACTCTGATGGGCGGCTGCATACGCAGAGCGATCGCCCGCACAGCCAAAGTGGGTGTGCTTTTGTCTTGGCGAGCGATCGCATCCCATGACGTCATTTTAAAAATTAGCATACACAGGACGTGAGCGGCCGCAACATGCGAGCAAGTCTGAATCAGGCCCTAGGTTCAGGGGTGTTCTGCAAGTATGCGGCAGGTGTTTTGTAGAATAGGCTATAAGCGGCAGGTGTATTTTTGCAGAATTTAAAAAAAATTAGTTTAGGGACTTAAAAATATGCTAGTACCCAATTTCAAGTAGCCCAAATTTGATGGGACCACTTTTTAAAACGGAAAAAAAAAGCTAAGTGCTCTTCTGCAACACTTCTTCAATGTCGGGAAAAAAGCACCTGCTGCGGCTATTTAAAAACCTGACTTTCTTCTGCAGGCAAAAATCGGGGTACGCATAGTGATCCCTGAGGTCTGGACATCTTTAGGGGAGTTCTACAATTATTTCCCGGAAACTCCCGTATTTTTTCATGGATCCAAGTTTCGCCTGTTCCCGTTTTCGCCTACTTTGGAATTGAATACGGGGAATAGCGGGCAAGCGCGCAATACTTTTACGCCTGGAAAACAGGCGAAGGAGGCGAAAAGTCCAGCAGGCGAAAACTCTGGACTTTTCGCCTCAAATTGAATACGGGCCTTAATGGTAAATTGCAATATGATACTGAAAACAGCATGATTTTCCACACTTTGCCAGTCCTGCACCTGATCATGGGATATAATGGCAAGGAGGCAGGGCTATTGGCACCATTAAGAAGAGCACTGTCTGGAGCTTTCTAAGGACCCTCCAGGTGGCTGTACAGGCTATAGGTTGTGTGCCTGGAGCATCCAAAAGGTAGCTCCGGACAGCTACTGTAGTACAGTTCTAGGAAACCTGCAAGCCAAATGCCGGTGTTGTAGCACTGCTCACACCCCCCAAGTTACGGCCCTGAAAACTCACAATTTAATCAGGATAGCATTGTTACAATTTATACATACATTTCTTCTGGATGCCTCCTTGAATTCCGAAACCACTGAGACACCACTTTCCTAACCCACCTGTTCTGAATATACAGATTGCATATTTCTGTAAATTTTAGAAGAACTGCCCCATATTGAAATAGGTGACAGGGACTGAACATAGTCATAGGTCAGATCTCTTGTTGGACTGACAAAAGGACTGTCTGAACATTCCGAAGTAATATTGTCCACCGAACTGATGGCTTGATCTGTAGCATCGGACTTCCTATACTGCTGTTTTGAATATATAGGAATATTATATTTGATTATTTTAATCCTGTGGCAACCTATTGGATTTTACACCCATCATCTTTTCTATCACAGATTCAAATATGTTGCCGAACAAAAAAGATCCTTCGGAGGGCAGGGTAGTCAATTTATTTTTGTAGTGTATGCATCTGCCCCTGGGAGCCCAGCCAAAGAGCTCTTTTTGCCCCCTCACTGAAAGCTATTATCTTGCAGAAAAAGTTATTAAATTCATAGAAACCTTACACTGGTATTCCACAGTCTTCTACATAATCTTAAAATTTATAAGCAACTATGGTCTATAAATCTTTTTTTCCCAGATCAACATGCTGTGTAGAACCCCACAGTGTAAGTGCTCTAGAGATTGGCGCCATTGCCATGCTGGACCTAAGCAACACTGGTGCATAAATATGCACTCTCTTAAAACAGCTCTCTATCTTTTTAACCATCGCATCTCTAAGAGGCACCATCTGCCAGCAGAAAGTTAGTCCTAGAAACCAGCTCTTCAACCACAGAATCCAGTCTGGATACTGCAGTCCAACTTAAAAGCTCTTCATCCTTAACTGGATACATATGGTCAATTCTAGCAATACTGCCCTGATGTTTGTCCAGACTTTGCAACTCTTTCAGCACTATTTCATTCATTATCTTATGTCCCGGAAAATCTATGCTGCTTTTGATACAATCCTCAGATTTCATGTTTCTCCTTGGTCCAATATAATTCATAGCCTTGTAAATAACTAAACTCTCTACTAGCTCCATACTAAAGGACCTTCAATCCTCCCATATTTCACCCAATTCTTCACTAGAAAAATCTTCAATATCTTCTCCCAGACCATAGTATAAAGACACTGCACCATATTCTAAATCAAGGCTTGTCTGTGACCTTGACCCATTTTACCCTTGTAAAGCCAGAAAATCCTCTTTAGAGACAAAATACTTTTTCATCCACTCCATGGGAGCAATCCAACTAGGTGCGAGTTGGCTTGTGCAAGCTGTTTCAATGGCAAACTCGCACTGTGAATCGCAGTTGCAATCCAATTCCAAAAGCATTGTTTTTCCAGAGGAAATTCACGTTTGTTTCTGCGCACCGCCAAGGGTGTGAAAAGGTAGAAAAAAATATTTATCTTAAGCTAAAAATGTCAGGAGACAGTGCAGAACCCCTTGGACATCCCTCCTAGTGACTAATTGGGCATAATTGGAAGTTAATAATTAGCATCGACCCAATAATTACATGTAATTTTCGTTCGTTTTAATTAAAGCATTTTTGATGAAAAATAATTACTTTTTATAATTTTTTTAGAAAATGTTTAAGTGCTCTCATATATTACCACAAAATCACTTTAAAAAAAATGCACAAATCAGATATTTGACATCTTTTAAAACACCTCCAGTATTTTCCATATGCCCACTAACAACCTCGTCACTTTTTGGGGGTCTAGGATGGTCTCCCCACTTTTTCATGCCCTTCTCCCAAGTCGCATGTTATAGAAAATGTGCACATCCTCGCAACGAGTAGCGTGAATAGGCATTTCTAATTGGATCTTGCATTTCTCGGAAGTGCCCATTTTTGCAATGTTGGAGTTTCATAAAACAAACTCGCTTTTGCAAACTCGCACCCAATTGTAACTGCGTAACACACACACACACGCTCAACTGTGAACATTTTGAAGGTACATCCGGCTCTGCATCATCAGCCTATGCATTTGATGCTGTATACACCAAGTCATCATGAGCCGTATAGCAGGTATATAACAAACATCTCATAACAGGTGTCAGGATGCGGCCTGGGATCCTCAGATACTCACTGCAGCGCTGGCTTCCCTTGATCTCCCGGGCGGTCAGACTGCAGGTGCAGCAGCAGGTGGCGCACTGAGTATTATCCCCGGGGTCTGCCAAGACTTCCTTGCGTTGCTCCACTGTGGAGTTCCTGCGGCTGCGGTCAAGGGCTCAGCCATGTTGCCTGTATCACCTGACTAGCCTTTCCTTTAATGGTAGCCCTGCGGTCACTCACCTGATTCTTTCCTCCGAAGACCGGCTATCTAGGGGTATATAGCTGGGCTCCATGAACAGGAAATTGCATGAACAACTTCACTCCTTCCAGTGACTGTTTGCTGTTGCATCGTCCCAGGCTCCACGCTTTGTTCATCTCTAGTGACTACTTCCAGTGATATTTCTCTGCGCTATTCTGCGTACAGATCTCCAGTGATATACTCAGTACTAACCAGCATACTGAGCTCCAGTGATATTTCTCAATGCTATTCTGCGTACAGATCTCCAGTGATATACTCAGTACTAACCAACATACTGATCTCCAGTGATATTGCTCAGCGCTGTTTTGCGTACAGATCTCCAGTGAAATACTCAGTACTAATCAGTGTACTGATCTTCAGTAATATACTACAGTACTAATCTGCGTACTGATCTCCAAGGATATTCTTCAGTGATATTCTTCAGTACAATCCTCTCTTCATTTCCACTACTGTTAGTCCCATTACCATCTATTCCTGTCACCTAGTCTCCTCGCTACTTTCCGGGTACCGGCCAGGGGGCCGTGACCTGCTTGCTTGGTGTAGTGAAACCCATATCCCAATTGGAGGGGTCACTGTCGAAAACCCCCCAGTGAGTTAGACTCCGCGCCTCTGGTCGGGTCTCGCCAACACCCGGATCTAGCTTATAAGGAAGACTTCTATCCATCCTTCTCGCCTGCTGCTTTCTCCACATCCTAGCTCCCCTGCTCTCAGTCTTCCGACTGAGCATCCCCAGGGCCGGGTCATGACAACAGGCACGTATACGCGTTTCGGCAGAAATACAAGAGCCACATCTCATACTGCAGCCCTTTTAGTACTTAGCATAGTTATTGCACAAAAAAAGGAGACTGTGTCTAATTAATGAGGTATTCTTGGGATATTATATTTAATCAGTTAAAAATTGATTTCATAATTAATAACAAAGTCTAATAATATAAGTATTTTATTATTAAATTTAATATTTACAATTCATCATTTATTATACCTAGCCGCTACCTCTTCGCAGTATGTTGCGCTTACTAGAGTAGTTAGCATACATCAAACAACTCCTTCGCTCCACTGTTTCACCTCCACAGTCATAAGTAGTTGCAAATTCCAGATACACGTAAGGTTGATTTTGAAAATATGCTTTTGTACTCTCTGTGGGCATGCACACAGAGCAAGGGAAGAGGTGAGCGATTTAGAGAATGGAGCGGTACAGAACAGGGGACAAGATGGGTCAAAGCAGCAGACAGCAAAAGGAAAGATGGGGCGGAGCAGTGGTGGGCCCAGATACAAAAATATGCTTTGTGCCCCTCCTCCGCCGCCACATGGGAAGAGGCAGTGGGTGACAGGGAGAAGCAGTGGGTGGCGGGGAGTGGCAGAAGGTGACAGCAGGAGGCAGAGATACTGATAGGGCGAGGCAGTGGGTGACTGGTGAGACAGAAGGTGACAGCAGGAGGCAGTAGGTGGCAGGGAGAGGCAGTGGGCAACAACTGGAGGCAGTTGGTGGTGAGGGGGACTGGACCCTCTCACAAGAATGGAGGAGTGAGCATAAGTGTCTATGGATTCATATTTCTGAAAAGAGTCTGATAGTGTAGCAAATTGTAAAATGAATATTCAGATAAGATTAATTTTTACCCTCTAAAAGTATGCATACATTTGGCTGTATGGTGTGAAAAAACGAATATGTACATATGGCAACACCATCTTTATATGTCTGTTTTTTGGCGTAATAACTACTGAACCAATTTTCATGAAAACTGCATCATTGTGTAGTGGAGACTCTTAGAAATAACCTGCACTTTGCTTCATCTCGATCATCAAGGTCGAACAAAGCGAAAAAAAACAAAAGAAGAGAAAAGGGTGATCACTGATTAATATATAGACCCTTAAGGGGCCTATTCAATCATCCACACTTTGTGGACATCGGAATGGTGAGAATAAGCTTATATCGGCAGCACATCATAGACACATTAGCCAATGAAATGAGCACTGTTACTCTACCGTAATTACCCTTGCTGTCTGCAGCAGCACATCGTGGATAACTAAATTGCCCCCTGCATTCATGCTTTTATAGTAAATTAAAATCCAAGAATAAAGTAACTTTAATTACAAAATTGAGATTAACCCCTGAAAAAGTCTCTTGAAGACGAAACACGTAGGATAACTTCACTGGACACACTGAGAATAAGAAATTGTGGATAATGACGCCAACAAAAGGGTGAAATGTACATGCTCAGATGTGAGATTCTTTTATGTATCAATCATTGATTGTAAATTGCGCAAGTGTTTTATAAAATAAATACCATTTTGTTTTTATAAGGGTGTCAGAATCAGAGCAGATTTCAGACTTTATGGGGCTTGGGGCACTTAAGAGAGCCCCCCTTCTCCTATGGTGTAATATTAGGAGCACAGTGTCATCATGCATGAGAGAGAGCTTTAAAAGTAGTCTCCATAGTCACACACTGGCAATAGAATGGGTCGTACTGAAGAGCAATAACACATTTTTAGTATAATAAAACTTGAGGATGCAGCACCTCTCTTAAATAGGCGACAGGGGATCCGTCGTCCGACATATCGGGCGGTCCGCACGCACAGTGCGATCGGGTGGCCGACCGCCCGATATGCCGGCTCCCCCGTCTCACATGCATAGCAATGAATGGGATTGCACATCGCATCCCCTGATCGTATGCTCCTGCAGAGAGATCAGGGGGTGCGATGTACGACCCCGCGGGAGCACGCTCGGCCCGATATCAGGGCCATATACGGTGTGATATAGCAGGCAAATCGCACCAATCAATCGGATCGCCTGCTATATCGCCCCGTGTATGAGGGCCTTAAGTTCTACACTGGATTAGAGGGAGACATGTTTTGGGAAGAGTATATGCATCCTTAGATATTCACTTGGATACAGATGTTCAGCAATAACATATTCTAAACTAGACCAATGTGAAACACACTATGGGGCAAATTTTGGGGGGGGGCGCTCTAAGTAATGGGCGCCCAACGAAGCTATTAAATTGCTGCTCAGATTAGGTGAGAATGCCGCAGAAGCCCACATTTCTGTTCGCAGCCTCCTGAGGTACCGAGAAGAAATGTACGAAAAGTCTGGTTTTTGGGCGCCAAAACGGCACTTTTGCATCACGCCCATTAGTTTAGATGGGTGCAGTTGGAAGCAACAATCGCGATAATTATGTGTGTCTAAAACAACTGCATTGCTCTGTCAAGCACCTATTAATTATCGCTGCCCCCAAAAAACGATTAAATCGTCCCCTATGGTAGAAGGGATAACTAATACCCCTTTCACATTGCAAACCCGGCTCTGACCCAGGATTTTAAACATGGGTCCAACACATACTTGCCTACCCTGCCGATTTGGCTGGGAGACTCCCGAAAATCGTTTGCCGCTCCCGGGCCCCCCGGAATGGCAGGCAAGCCTCCTGGGCCCCAGTGACATGTCCGCAATCCCCCGCTGTTGTAAGTATAAATCTCGGCAGTGAGGGGGGCCGGTGACACGATTTGAGCAGAATCGAGTCATTGTGGCCCCGCTCCAGCTGCACAATGCTAATAATCATGGCATTGTGAAGAGGAGGCGGAGCGACGATGATGCGATCCCACTGTCATGCCCCCATGCTCCGCCCCCAATGACACGTCAGCTGTCGGGTCCGGCCCCCTTTGACCTCGTCACGCACCCAGCCGTGTAAGCTCGACAGCTCCATCCCGGAAGGAGGGAGCTAAATGTCGGCAAGCCTGGTCCAAACCAGCTGTGACCCGGGTCAGACTCCTTTCACGCTGTACTTTCGACCAGGGTTATTCTTGGGTTGGCACTGTTCACACTGAACTCGGGTCAGCCATGTAAAACTCTATGGATGTCATTGAGATTTTCAGGCTCACAAAAATAAGATCACAAAAGGGAACACAAGGGAGGGGTGGGGACTGCTCACAGCATTGCAGGAATCATGGCTGATGGATTACCACAGTGTAACTTTGAGTTCATGAGTGTTAGTGCTTTACTGATATTTGATTCAGCCAGTGAGAGCATGATGCAGCTTCTGAAAGCATAGTGTACAATTCACTTCTTCATCACTCCAATAAGCCATCACTGTAATGACAGTAGTAGTATTAATCACTTTCAGACTGCCGGAATGCTGCCTGCAGTGTGCTGCCTATGTGTCTGGCTGCTGACATCACCAGGAACATCCAATCAGTGGTGTTTGCCGAGTCCCGGGTAGGGCCAGTTCACACTGCACTTCAACTCTGCTTGTTCCCGTGTGAAACCTTGCTCCATTGCAGGGTTGAAATGCCAGGTTGCTCGACCCCGGAATTTGTTTGGTGGCGCGTTCACACTGCACCTCGACCCAGCAATATCCCCGAGTTATTTTTGCAATGCGAAAGGGGTATAACTTAAAGAGATGTAATAAAATAATAAAAAAAAAATATATATTATATATATATATATATACATACATATATATACACACACACACATACATACATACATACATACATCTGGATTCTGTCTGCCGGCATCCCATACCTAACCCACTAAAACGCTCTGTATGAAATATGCTGGAAAAAGAACATTTGATCAAAGCACAGCAAACCAATGCAAGAGTGTGGATGGACCAAGTAAGAGTAAAAATATTATATATATATATATATATATATATATATATATATATATATATATATATATATATATATATATATATATTCTAAAAGAGAAATGGAGCCATGAAAAATTAAAGCATTGTAAGTAAAATATAGCAGTATGGTTAGTGTAATGGTTAGCATTACTGCCTCACGACACTGAGGACTTGGGTTTGATTTCCACCACATCCCTGTGTGGAGTTTGTATAGTCTCCCCGTGCTTGTGTGGGTTTCCTCTTGGTACTCCCGTTTCCTTCCACTCCCCAAAAATATACTGGTAGGTGAATTGGATCCCAATAAAAAAAAAATGTTACCTTAGTGTGTATGCTTGTGTGCATGTTGTAGGAAATATAGATTGTAAGTTCCACTGGGACAGGGACTGATGTTAATGGCAAAATATTCAATCTGAAATGCTGTAGAATATCCGTACACTATATTATATATATATGTATGGTGAACTTTTAAAAACAATAGTCAACAAAGATGGATTTTCTACAAAACTAAAACTTGAGACATTGCAACATATACTCAAAATATATTCAACAACTTTGCAAAATAAACAAAGCCACAATCAAACGGTGCATATGAAGGATCTGAATTACTCCTGACAGTTGCATGACTAAATAATAAGCAACAGCGTACGCAGATCAGACGAATCAGTAGTACTGCGCATGTGGTTGCATCTCAGTGTGAGTGCGTGAGTTGGCATTGCGATCGCTTATGCAGATTCAAAGCCATCGCAGAATGAGTGACAGGATGTCAGCGTTTGTGGGTGGTGATGGGGGAGTGGTTGGAGAAAAGCAGGCGTGCCTGTCCATTTCAACGCCATTTCCTGGGCATACATTAATTAGCCACTGTGACAGCATTCGCAGTTTGAGTACTCACTGTATGCAATTTTAGAGTCAGATTAGACCTGCTGTAATTCTGTGTGAGGGTCCGATGTTACAGATGTACACGCAGGATTGTGAGGTCTTACGGATGTGCGAAAGCGGTAGTGACCATCTCTATGCCGGGTGAGCAGTTGCAGTCATTAGTAGATTGTCGCAGCAGAACTGCGCGTGTAATCGCAGCTGGTATTACAATAGCGATCCGTAGTGAATCAGGCCCTTTGTCCTTGTTGACCTTAACCCAATAGTATCACACGCACAGAGAAAATAGAAAACAAACAGGTTGGATTTCAATATAAATTTTAAGACCAGACAAATTTTATTTTGTCAATGGAATCTTATACAGATAAGCCAGTTCACTCAGGTTGGGTATGAGATCCCGAAGGTCAGGATCCCGACTGTCCGAATACAGACAGTGCCATCCCGACACTCAGAATCCCTAGTGCCTAACCCTAACCCTCCCACTAACCATAAATCTGCCCCTGACCCCAATACTTACCTCTGTAATCTGTTGGGATTCTGACAGCTGGGATGCCGCTGTCAGTATTGTGACCGTTGGCATCCTGACTGTGGGGATGCTGACTACACCCAGTTCATGCATGTGGCTCCTAGACAACTAAGCAGCCTGGCAAGTGGTAAGATTACTCTCCCTGCAATCGCCATCGTTTGACTTTTATGAGGGGTCTTGATAAATAAACTTCTCTATCCTTTTACAAATAGGTAGGGAATGGTGGAATAAAAAAATATATACTGTATTGCAGAATAGTTATTGTAAAAATATGATGATTCTGACATGTCCAATTAACAAACAGAATGCGTCAAATGCTTTTTAAAAGATTGAAAGATTAATTGAAGAGCCACTGCTTCAGTATTGTAACCGGTTTCCCAAAAGGCTCCTAAATGATCAACAGAGAGCTGTGAAAAGATTATAAACAATTTGTTGAAGTGCTTTCGATGTGCCACAGAATGGAAATTTGGCTTTCAATGAAAAGGAGAGAAAACATGTTTGAGAGAGCTTCTTTAAGATAGCTCAACAAAAAGACATTTGCAGCATCATTGATATGCCAAGGTTGAGTGCAAGATCGAGAGATACAAAAAAAAGGAATGAGTCATATAAACAAAGATGCGAGAATAAATCACAGAATCAGTGGTGATGAAGAGTAAACACCTTGGGAAGACAAGGGGTAACTAATAACACTGCCTTGTATTTGGCTGATACAATGCACAAGAGCTACAATAGTCATCTAGTGACCTCATTTATAAGCCACTACCTCTGCAGCACAAAAATTTGGCAAATACCAAGTACATATCATTATATGATTCCATTACATTTCTATAAAATGTAAAGTGTAGTTGCACCCAACACATCTACAGTGGGCATACACAAAAGGCAACTTTAATAAAACTATTTCTGACACTTAGGGGGTATATTTACTCAAGTTCAGGTTTCTAGAAGTGGAGATGTTGCCTATAGCAGCCAATCAAATTCTAGCTATTATCTTCTAGAAAATGCTAGTTAAATAAGTAGAATCTGATTGGTTGCTATGGGCAACAACTCCACTTCTAAAAACCTGTATGTTAGTAAATATACCCTTTAATATCAGCTATTGGGGCCCATTTATCAAAGTGCATTTGAGGTAAATTCCCCGAAAACACCTGTTTTCGGGGGTTTACCTCAAATACTAAGTATCCCCCGAATGTATGAAGGAGGATCCCTCCATTGCCGCCGGCAGCCGCCTCCCCCATAGGTTTCTATGGGTGATGCGATGCTGCCAAATGTATCAATATCGGGAATGCTTCGCATTCCCGATACTGATCCCAGCAGCTAACGCTATCTGAAGATAGCGTTAATCGTTCTGTCCTATGGGCACATTACCGCATTTCAGCCGGCGGAGGGATCTGGAAGATCTGGGACTGCGCATGCGCAGTAGCCCAGAATGCGCTCCGGCCACATCGCAGGGACGGGCTCTTTTCGGAGCCCGTCTCCCTGCATGTGCCGGGTCATACATTCGGCCGGTATGATCGCATTTTGCAATGCGATCATGGGCGGTACTGCATGCCCTGATCGCATTGCAAAATGCGATCCTTAATAAATGGGCCCCATTGTTCTAAAACATACCCCATAGTACCCCATACTAACAGTCCACTATTACACAATTTTCTCACATTAATGTAACCCCCCTTTTACCTCTATAAAAGGGACCATAGGTTGCAAATTAACTTGGTGTATATATGTACCCACCCTTAACTTCCATTGAATGGTGTACATTTTTTAGTATTTCAGTGCCTCCACCCAAGCTTAACTATAATAATAAATATAATGGTTAAGGCTCGCCTGGGTAAGCCTAAAGGCGGGCATCCACTACCCTATAAACAGAGCGATTGAATAGTAATGACATAGTTATCGTTCAATCGCTCGTTGATCGGGCACAAATCGGGCATGCAAATGTCGGAAACGACCAGCGATGCGTACTCCCGCTGGTAGTTTCCGACATCAATCATCACCCGAACATGCCAGTCAATCTGTCAATAACGACAGATTGGCCATGTTCAGGTTTGATGGAGGGTTCCTACACTGAACGACTGAACGTTCAATGTAGGCACTGCAGGGGATGGGGAACGACGGTATGATTACGATATTGTAATAGTACTGCCATTCCCTAGTCGGCATGTGGCTGTGCGCCTTAAGGTGTCTGTAGGGTTATGTACAATGCAACCTGTATATAAACACCATGCTTACAATTTTCCTCACAATCCAAGGACTTTGGTTATCTCTTTAGTTTTAACAATTTTCTTTAAGTGTAAATTCAGATAAGTTAACATACATTACCACATTAGAGTGTAACACAAGTAAAAGTACAGTCTATAAAGATACATTTTAACTGAACAAGATGGCAATACAGTACATATACAGTATATATATATATATATATCTGTTGTCATATACATTTTAAACTACCAAAGTCTAACTATAGGGTGAATTCTTAGATTATGAAGTCATATTATGAGTCCTTAGTTTAGTATTATTAGAAATTAATTACAATTATCCTGTTTTTTTTTCTCAGACTATCCCATTGTTTAATGATATAATGTTTCAGTTTTGTTGCTGAAAAAGCTGAGGTCCTGCAATCAAGATTTAAGCTATTCAGAGAAAAAAAAAACTTTTACACTTGCAGAATAAAGAACATTATATATTAATATTGCTTTGTGTGACAGATATATATATATATATATATATATATATATTACTCTGCTACTGACAATCACAACAAATTAAGTTGTGCTGAATAGATTAGAATGAGTCTCCAACTGACAATATATAAGTCCTCCTTTCTTGGTACTTCCCCTGCTCTTTACTCACACCGTAGACCAGGGGTAGCCGACCTCGGTCCTCGAGAGCTACGAAAAGTTCACGTTTTCCAGACCACCTGGCTGGTGCACATGTGTATTCATTACTTACTAACACATTTGAATAGATCCACAGGTGGAGCTAATTATTTCACTTGTGATTCTGTGAGGACATCTGGAAAACATGCACTGTTGGTATGTCTCGAGGACCAGGGTTTCCTACCCCTCCTGTAGACTATATGGGTTGCTTCACTTTAGTTACAGGTAGATATCGGTTAGTA